>PVKH010007063.1:6102-20618 GCA_004027955.1 Chaetophractus vellerosus | reverse complement strand
CACATTATGTTTATATATCAAAACTACTTATCTGTTTCTTTTGGGGGGGAGGTGTAGTTTATGGACCATTTTGAAAATCTGGTAAGTGAATTTTTTTTTTCAGAAAAATGCACATGCCCATTGAACCTCAAAACTCTATAGACAATTTCAATGATTTCACTGGCTTCCAAATCCTATTCCAAGGACTCCAAAAGAAGAACCCTGGGGCCAAGATGTTTAACAGAACTCTGTGAAAAGTTAAGAAGTCCCAACATACACTGAAATAGGTATACATCATATAAAATACCTCTAGCAGGTATACATACCTTGTTTCTCCTTTGACAAATACGCTTATGATCAAAATTGCTCTTTTCTTCAAAGAATGAGAATTCTTAATGTTAGAAATAGTTTAGGCTTGAAAATTAAACATTCTGGGGAGTATTATAGATTATTTCATTAAAATGCCCTTCCCAACTATTAAGTAGAAACACATGAGTTTATTTCCTGTGCTCCTCAAACTTCTGGATGGGAACAATAGTTGCAAAAATTTTTGATACCTTTGCCTAAAGAGTAACTGAATAAAAAAGTCTAATTAACAGCAGTATGAGAGGATAAACATAGGAATATACTAGACAATTATCTCCTAGGAGGTGTAATGAAAGCATCCCATTCATGGTTAAATTATTATGAAGGTGGTGGTGAAATGGCAGAGGACTGAAATTATGGCATCCTCTCTCATGATCATGCTGATTCAAGCCCCATTTTAAAAGTTAGTTCAACATTGGCTTTATTTGCGCTAGCACATATTGGTGTACTTTGAAAATGTAGAATTTTGTGGATCTTGAAAACTGAGCATCTCACTTGAAACCCAGCAATGTTTGGTGGGTAAAATGTATCAATTATAACACAAACTCCATACTGGCCTAATTTTTCATCACGTTTCCTCTGGCTGTACCTCAGCTTGAAATGAAGCATGAACAGAAGGCAATTTTACACCACTGAAGCTGTCAAATTCAGCAAGACAGAATGTCTGAAGGCCATTTCAAGAAAGGAGCTGCTGATGTGTTTTAACTAGTGTAAGAACAATATGGGTTGGAGGAGGGTACTCTGAAAAGGATTTGTCATAAACATACATTATTAAACAGCATCTGTTTATTCCATCATTACCAGAATCTTTAAGATTACATTTGATTAAAGTCAACATTGCAAGGAATTTCAAAACTGAGCTCTTTCAAACTATGGCTACATCATTATAACCAGAAGTATGGTGGAGATAATTTTGACCAACTTCTGAGTTCTAACTCATGCAAACTGAAGTATTCTCCAGACATTGTCATTGACACACTAGAATGCAACTCTATGACAACCAGAATGTACTGTCATACTCTCTGTCTTTGAGGATAGAGAGGAGCATAAAACCTGTCACCAAATATTTGAAGAACTAGTAGAATAGAGATCAGATTCATTCTGTGTGACTCTGGGGAGAAGAGCAAGAACAAAAAAGTAGAAATTATAGCTTCTAATAAAAAATAGAATGGATTGTTTCATAGAGATAAATTCCTCATTGAAGTTATGCAAGGCAAAGCTAGGACAGAGAACTGGATAAGAGGCTGTAATTCCCCACTATGTCAATTCCTGTTAGGCTTTCATTTTCAAGTTCCACAATTTTTCTGTTCATATATGTCAAGCAATACCTTTCTAGGCTACCTACTTACTTTATCCCTAATGACTCTATTACTTGGACAATGTCATAGTGGTGGCTATCCTTTTCAGGCAGGGGATGGCAGTTGGAGGCACCACAATGGAATGCAGTTCTGTGGTTTCTATGGAAATTTTGGGATCACTGAGTGGAAGAGACTAGATCATGGCTCTTAACCATGAGATAAAAAATATGTGCAATGACCAAATAAACCACAGAAATGGGATGGAGTACAAGTGGAAAACAAGTCATAGGGAGATCATTGGCCATGGGTACTTGGTACTTGGTCACTTTGATAACTGTGGTGGTTATGGGAATTGTGGAGTGGTATGGCTATTTGTTTACTGTCCTTAGGAGTAACCACAAAGGAAAGACTAAATCAGATATATACCTCAAGATCATTATGATTCATGATCTTTCTATATAAACACCTCCAGTGTTTCCTGACCCAGAAAACTTATGACATGCTTGAATCTCTCTCTCCTCTCTCTCTCTCAAGTCTATATCCAATCTAGTGCCAGTTACTATTGATTTTTACATCCTCAATATATCTTGAGTCATTCCATTTCCAATGACATCATTTCAGTACATTTTTTCTCTTATAAGGATTGCTGCATAGGCCCCCTAACTGATCTCTCCATAACTAGTCTCTTCTTCTCCAAGCTGTCCTCGATACAGTGTCCCAGATGCTTTTTAAACATGAAAATTGGACAATATTCTTCCCCTACCTAAGCGGTGCAGTGATTTCCTGTTACTCATATAATGTAGAATAAAATCCTTCACTCCTCTCAGGATAAAGATCAGAATGTTTAGAATAGGCTACAGAGCCATTTACAATAATGCCCTGCATACAGCTCTGACTCCATTTTGCACCACAGTTTATCTTATGTATGGTTCTAAATATGGACCTTCTGGGGCTTCACACATGTTTTTCCCTTTGCCTTGAAGACTCTCTTCTACCACCTGAGTTCATCCACTCAATTGTTACTTACTCCTTAGAAATAAATTTAAATAGTCTAGTTTTCCTTCCCTCCCTTAATAAGTCAAGTTCTTTTGTTACAAACACTCATACCTTTCCGTAATCTTCCATTATAGTAGATTTATCAAAGTTTGTAATAATGAACTATTTGTGTAAATATTTATCTCATTATATCTATAAAGACATAAATCAGTTAAGAATTTTTTATATTTCAAGTTGAAGAAAAGAAAGCAGGGACAGAAGGTGAAATGTACTAGCTTATGCAACTGAAATGTCCTAGATAAGGACTGAAGGCATTATTTGATCAAGGACTCAAAAGATATGCCACTTCCTTAGTTCTAGTCTCCTTCTCAGACAGGTTCAACCCATTTAACAAGATGGTGTCCCAGCAGCTCCCTGGTCTACTACATCTTTTTCATATCCCTTGGAAAAGAGGGAGTCTATGTTTGACCAACAGTAAAGAAAAAGCAAGGCAGGAAAAGTAGTATATTTTCCTTCCCCAGAAACCCTAGCTAAGGCCTTTTCATGTCTCATTAACCCAGACTCAGTTAGGTACCTATGTCACCTTCCTAGGGCTACTGTAACAAAGTATCACAAACTGCATGACTTAAAACAACAGGAACTTACTGTCTCCCAGTTCTGGAGGCTAGAAGTCTGAAAGAAGTAAAAGTGTCCAGTTCGGCCATGCACTCGCTGAAAGCTCTAGAGGAGAATCCTTCCTTGCCTCTTCCTAGCTTCTGGTGGTTGCCTGCAATCCTTGGCCTTCCTTAGCTTGGACCTGCATCACTCCAGTCTCTGTCCGTGGTCAAATGGTATTCTCTCTCTCTCTGTATATGGGTGTGTGTCTTTGTCTCTCTTACATCTTCTTATAAAAACACCAGTCTTTGGATTGAGGTTCACTCTAATCTGGTATAAACTCATTTTAACTTAACTAGTGACTTTTATAAAGATCCCATTTTCAAATAAGGTCACATTCTGAGGTCCTGGGTTAACATGAATTTTAGGTGGCCATTAACCTAGTACAATACTCATTCTCAAACAGATCACCTGTGGGATAAACTGATAAGATTACTGCATTACTTTCCTTTGGCTGGTATAAAAAATACCACCAATTTGGTGGCTTAAAACAACACAAATGTATTCTCTTATAGACCTAGAGGTCAGAAGCCCAAAACCAGTTTCAATGGATTAAAATCAAGATGTCACCAGGTACGTGCTTGCTCTGGAGGTTCTGCAGAGAATCTGTTTCTTTGCCCCTTCCAGTTTTATGAGCTGTATTCCTTAGCTTGCGGTCCCTTCTTCCAATTTCAAAGCCAGAGATGTAGCATCTTGCTTCACAGCCTTCTTCTTCTCTTCTGTGGTAAAATCCCTTGCAGTCACCATCTTAGAAGGACCTTGGTGATTGCATTTTGAGTCCACTCAGATAATCTGGGATCATTTCCCTATTTTTAAAATACTTAATTTAATCGCATCTGCAAAATATGTGATGCCATATTAGTTAACATTCATAGGTTCCAGGGATTAGGACTTGGATATCTTTGGGGGCCATTATTTAGCCTACCACATTAGTAATTAAAATATTGGTACTATGGACAGATAAAGAAGAAGAATGCATACAAATAATGTTTACTAAAATTTAGTAACAATTTTAAGGGTTATTTTGGCCAACAATCATTCCGTTTAAAGTAAGGGTGTCTAATCAATAAATATTTGTGGAATGTGTTTGTGGTAGAGAGGACAACAGTAGCAGACATGCTATTGGAGACATGCTGAGGGAAACACTATCATATGGCCATAAAGACATGTGGCAAGCATTGTCTTCATGTCTCCATAGCAGCAATAAGAACAAAGGATTCTACTTTAACCATGAATACATGCTTAATTATGCAAACCTTGTATTTGTCCAATGTTTTCTCATTGACTCAAACTTCAGTGTTTTTCTTTGGTTTCACTAAATATAAAATATTAGGCAACGGTTCTTTCCTGTTGGGTGTCAAGAACCGGACTAGGAACATATTAACTTCCTTCAGGAAAAGGAATGAGAATGAAATTGTTTCGACAATCTAAGGAAAACAAACAACAATCAAAGTCTAAGTTACTTAAACTTTATAAGCAAATATATTTTGTCCCAAATTAAGTGGATAATTGACTTAATTCTTCACTTCATTTAACTAGTAAAGAACTGGCCTTAAACCAAGATGATTTCCAATTAAATGATCCAATTAATGGAAACCTGGAATTATAATGCTCAGAAGCTTAGAGTGCTCATCTGTAGCAATCTGTTTAATTCTCCTTTAAAATTCTTGGCCTATTAAACATCCTTAATAATAATACAGAAATTATGCCCATGATTATGATCAGGAAACATTTTCCTCCTTTAAAATGCAGCATTATTGGGCTTGACAAATATCAGCCAACTCTTTAACAACTTGTCATTTTTTGTAATTGTCTACCCAATTGATTAAAATACAGCAATCATCTTCCAAAGACTTCTGGACATTTAAGTGTCTTGAGTTAGTAATTTTGTACTTCAGTGTTAAGTGACTTTTTTTCTCCTATCCTAACAGCCCAATATTTAATATACTAATAATTTTGTTTTTCTGGGCCTTTAACAGTACTATGTAAACCTGTCTCAGTATGATGCCCTCATTTCTTTCCTTTATTTCCATTACCTGACACAGATTTAGAATCTGTACTTCTCTCTGCCTTGTTGAGATAGTAGACATGTTTTGGGCTTATAGTCTTGGTTTATTACTTGATCTATTTGCATACAATCCTGGAAAATACAGTTTGTCCTGGAAAATACAGTTTGTCCTGTTGTTGGTCAAATTTAAAATATCTAACTTTACTTCTTTATCATTAGCATTTCTTATGCAATTACCATAGGGGAATTTGGGGCCAATATATTTTAATTTCACCAAGATTTTTCTGTCAGTATTTACACATATAAAACATAAACATTATTACCTGTAAAGGAAGGGAGGAACTGAGTGGAAGACAGGGTTTAAAAGACAGCCCTCTATAAATAGACCTTGTTTTAAATTTATAACATAAAATGGTTTACATTAGTTTTAAAAATCAAAAAAGAAAGTAGAAAACCATCCCTAAAATTTGAAAATAAAATGAAGCAAGCATATATATCTATATATAAATTGATTTCATAACCCTCAGAGGAAAGAAGTTCAAATGACATTACAAACAAGTATTTTCAGTTACACCCCAGTAGGATATAACAAAGTCAAAAAAACAAAAGCCAAAGAAATGGCCAAAGGAAAAAACAAAGGGCAGTCTGTAATCCTATTGTTAACAGTTATATTAGCATTGCTAATATGAAAATATTTGTGTATGATATAGATTAAACAAATATATAACCGTTAAATTATTTCAATAATTACTAAATATCAAGATTTTCAATGTAAGGAAGAAGAAATAAAAGTGTAAAATCAAAGAGGATAAGTAAAAGATCTACCATCTTAAATTTTATTAGGAAATACAAGGACTCATGTTTTATATTTTTATTTCAGAATCCCTACATAAATACTGGATTTATCTACTGAAAATACTTAGAAACCATGAAACGCAACAGCAGCAAGCAATGAGGTTATTCCTAGAGCTCAAGTTATGTTTTCCAAATATTTTATTCTATGAAGAAACAGGCCCTCATTATTATGATAGAAAGTAAGGAATATTACTCTGGTTCTATGAAGGTGAACAGGAATTAAATCAAAGGGGTTTTCTCTGATTAAGAAGAAAATTTTCTCATCACAAAGAGTAACATAAAGTACTTAAAAATAGAAAAATTCATAATGATATGAATTTGTGTTTTTAACAAACAGAGGTTAGTAGGGCATCAATTTGTCACTCAAAAGGTACTAAATAGAGGGAAAGAATCAAGCATTTTTCCTGTCTTTCTTGTATGGCCTTTGAAGTTTCCTTTCAGTATTTGGATACACTCTCTTTGTCTCTCGGTCATTCTCTCTTTTTTCCCTTATTGTAGTTTTCCATAGTCTTTGGTCTTTTGTGGGTTGCATCCCCTTGAGATTTCAACGTTTTTCCATCCTTTAAATTGCTTGGAAATCTTTAGTCAAATCTAGAGCCTTGGTCATTTTAGAATTGGATTGTGTTTTATGACTTCTTCATAATTGGCATTGTGTATATCTATTAGGAGGTGAATGCGTTGTTTCTCCCTTTATGATGTGATCAACCATTGATGTTAATAACTTAGATCCATTAATTTCTAAGGCATAAACAAACAATAATATTTTGCTTCTATCCTTCACTCATCATTGATTATCTGGAACACTTCTCTAAAGACATATTTCCATTCACCAACTATTTGGTTATAACGAAGTACAAATTATATAATATTATAAAATAAATACTAGCTTCATTTCCTTTATTTATTAGCTTTTCCTAAATACTTGCCTAGCACTCTCCAAAGCTAACCAAATGCATTATTTAATATAATAACGAATTCATGCATTTAAAAATGTATATTTGCTGTGTTACAATCTATTGCAGTCAAATTCTTACTGATACTCAAATGATCTCATCTTTGGCCTGTGGAAGCCTATTTAGTTTGACTCCTGAGTCCTATCACTGTGAGACTATTCTTCTTTAATAATTTCCTTGCTTTCTAGAGTAACAAGTTGTTCCAAGCTCATCTTGTACATTGCCCAATATAGACCTAAAACCAGCCTACTCTACAAAGTATACTCTCTTTTCAATGAGGTTAAGATTTTAGAAGCTGCAGACTGAGTGTTGAAGATGTTCATGGATATTGTGCGCATATTTTTCTTAAGCCTTTTAAGTGGAGACACTTAATGTGGTGTGTGTTTGTGTGTGTTACTTAAGACATAATACATGGTCTGTTTTTTTCTTTTAAAGATTCTTTTTTTTATTTATTATACATCCCCCACTTTTTGCTTGTTCTTGCTGTGTTCATTTTTCTCTGCGTTCCTCTGTGTCTGCTTGTCTCCCCCTGCTGGGGCGACCTGCCGAGTCAGTTCACCGGCACGGCGGCCCACCTGCTCGTGGGGGCTCGCCCTTACTTGTGGGGGCTTGCCTTTGCCCGCGGCAGCGTGCCCCGCCCATGGCAGCATGCCCCGCCTGTGTCGGCTTGCCTTCTCGAGGCAGTCCGCCCGTTTGAGGAGGCCTGGGGACAGAACCCAGGGCCTCCCTACATGGTCTGTTTTTATTGATGACCTTCAATTCAAATTCAGACTACAAGATTTTAACTTATTTCATTGATCTTTTATGTATTTCTCCTTTAATCACAATGAAATCCTAGTTTTCAATGATATAATTTCTCATTTGATTTATTCCACAGTATACATGTAGCCATCTTAGAATAATTTCAACACAAACCACCAATGTCATGTTTATGAAAAACAGTTTAGGATTTTTGCAGTCCTTTCTGCACCTAGGTATATACCCCATTAGAGCTATAAAGGCAAATTAGCTTCATTATGATGTTTCATAATTATGTAAAATATTTACATTGTTCCAAAGTTAAATTTATAAATCTCTTTCTCTCTCCATACACACACATACATGTATATACATATACATATTATACACATATAATATATAAACATAATACACAAATACTGTACTGTAGAGTTTACACATGTATATTATATACATACTTCTCCTCAATGCCGCCACCCAACCCAGTGATGGCTTCCTTGTCTGACTTCTTGTTGTTTTTTTTGCTCATTGTCTGCTTGAACCACATCAGCTCCATGCTCATTTTTGGTTTTGCTCGCTGTTTATTGTCTGCTTGTTGTTTTTGCTCATTGTCTGTTTGTCTTCTTTAGGAGGCACTGGGAACTGAACCCGGGACCTCACATATGGGAGGCAGGCATCTAACTATCTGAGTCACATCTGCTCCCCCTCCTCAATGCCTTTTTATAAATCATCATATCTTAGAGATCCATTCCTTTATTCAGTTGCATAGTATTCCCTTGTTTATTTGACCACTTCCCTATTGATGGACATACATACACTTCTCAATCTTTTTCTATCAGAGAGTGTAACCTACTGTTATATTTCTGTCAGTTTTTTTTTTTACTGATATGATTTAACATCACTAAAAGTGCAGCAAATAGATGTATGCACTTTCTGACAGGATAAAATACACAGTACCAATTAAACCTGAATCTAAATCAAAGTAGAGGAGTGCAGGAAATACAAGGCAGTCAACAAAATACAAAATATGGGAAATACTGTAGGATGAAGGCACAGGATTTAAAACAATAAGTGTCAAGAAAAAAATAGTAGGATGAACCAGTATATATTCTAAAAGATTTAAGAGGCATAATAAACCAAGTGTAATATATAAACTTTGCTTAGATCCTAATTAAAACCCTGATTTTAAAAAGTAAAGCTCATCTAAGAAATGGAGGCATTTTAATATAGACCAAGTTATTCAATGATATTAAGGAATTATATTATTATATCTTT
This sequence comes from Chaetophractus vellerosus, assembly GCA_004027955.1. NCBI lineage: Eukaryota > Metazoa > Chordata > Mammalia > Cingulata > Chlamyphoridae > Chaetophractus > Chaetophractus vellerosus. The sequence goes on along the minus strand of PVKH010007063.1, from coordinate 11,496 downwards.
AGTTGCAATAAGTTTAATGTTAGAGATACATACTGAAGAATTTATGGATGAATAGCTTTTTGAAAATGTATTTTAAAATATTCCAACCCAAAGAGGTCTTTTAAAAACATTATTTGTTAATGAATATATAGTAGAGCATTTATGGGTGAAATGCTATGTTGTGTGGGATTTGCTTTAAAGTGTTCCAACAAAATAAATATTTGGGAACAGAAAACAAAATTGGCAAGGTGTTTTTAGGGAAAGATAGTTTATCAGGGTTCGTTATAAGTGACTCTTCAGAAAAATTCTAAGCATGATGGTTTGGGGCAATATAAGACATACATAAATCTGATAGATCTCAACAGTTTTCAGTTTGTTAAATAAGTGGCATTAGATTTATTTTTTTAATTTAAATTAATTTTGCTTTTAAAAAAAATTCATTACTAACATTACCAAAGAGGGCCCTTAGAAATTTTTTTACTTCGGCTCTCTCTTCTTTGTTGGTCATAGTTTGATGTCTGGTGGAAATGCTTGACAAAATTGCATTTGAATCTTTGAAAATTGGCTGATTACTTCATAATCCACACATTTCTATGAAAAAGTTGTGATTCATTTGCTATTCCCCAAGCAGTGCTAAACTACAAACATATTTTCAGAGAAGGGAAGAAGAGAGACCAGGTCTAGTTCAGAACATCAATGATACTTTGCTTTACAACAGAATTCTAATCATGCCTTACTCACAATTAGACACCAAGTCCTCACCAGTCACTGTTCACTTTTCTTTCTGAAATGCATGTTTTTTTCTTTGTTATTGTTTTTGTTTATCCAGGTAATCCATAGCAATTATAAGTGGTTATAACTATGCATTTTTTTGAAAACTCAGCACTAGTGTTTAGAAACTATAAGGTCAGATGAATGCATATTTCTTCTCTGTTAACTATGATTTTTTTACACTTTTTCTTTTTTTTTTAAAGATGCTTAGATTACATAAAAGTTACATAAAAAAATATAGGGGATTCCCATATGCCCTTCCCCCTACCCCTCCCACATTTCCCACATTAACAACATCCTTCATTAGTGTGGTGCTTTTGTTAAAATTGATGATCACATTTTGGAGCATTGCCACTAAGGGTGTGTTATGGTTGACATTGTAGTTTCTTTTGATGGGAGCTGGTTAGCACCCCATGGATGTGTTACTCTGATGCTTGCCATGTTGACCCCAAAAGTAAGTATTTTTGTTTTTGTCTTTACAAAATTTATGAGCGGATAAGCTTTTGTTTTCTTTCTTGTTTTTGTCATAGAGAGCTTTAGTTATTATTCTCTGTTGCAGAATATATTGATAGTGCCAAGATAAAGTTTCCATGTGCTATCAGTTCAGCCCAATTACTCTTAAACAAACTTTTGAAAAAAACAGCCTGTTGCTCCTACCAAAAATGTCAATAAAGTTATATATCAATTTGAGTAGACATGTGTTTTCTATTTCTACAAACAGTCATGGGGAAGGTTAGAATTAACACAGTACTCATCCATATATTAGTAATTTATCATATGCTAAATTGGGAAATGGGAAGAGAAATTTTGTTATATATCAAGATCACTGGCACTTTATTATCATTCTTTTTTAAGATTGCACACTCTCTCAAAATGATTTCCCTTTCCATTTCATCCCTTTGTTTTGAGAATGAAATAGTAGAGATCTGTTAAACACTGAAAAAAAATCAAGATCATAACTTGTTTTTTTGGACTCGGTATCTGAAGTTCAAACTGAATTCCAATATAAAAAATACAGTCTAAACGAAGTTCCAAAGTTAGATGCATGAATTCTACTCTTAATCACACACTTCAACTCCTTGAAGCAGTGTCCACATGTAAGTAATCATGAATAGATTTTTTGTAATAATGGCCATTTTCTGAAATAAGATAAGTCTATATTTTGAACATGCTAGCACTTTAGGTTTCACTTTTTTTTCCCCTCACCTTTGTAAGATTAAACTGAAACATTTGCATATCTGTTTATAAGAGGTTAACTACATTTGGAAGGGTCATTTAAGATAACCACTTTAGAATATAAGTGTCATGAAGACAAAAATGATTCAGATCATTTTTATAACTATGGACTTTGAGATACATAATTGCTCTTACTTCACACTTTATTTAACATTGTAAACACTATTCCAGTTATAAATCTGTGTCTCAGCTGCACGTTGTCTCTTGGAGTAGACCACTGAGCCTTCCTCTTAAATATTATGACATGGAGAAAATCACATTGTGCTTTAACCTATCAACAAAGGAGCAAAGCAATTACAGAACTAAACAGAGTCCAGGAAGGCCCAATAAAGAAAAATCCAAGAAAATTTGGTGAAAATTCTTAAGGGGCCTTCCAATGTTTAATTTAGGCCTGAGGCATGATTAATATTCTGATTCTAATTCAAAAGACCGAACCACAAAGGTACATCTTTTCGGTATTTTTAATAAGCATAGTACAACACTCTGTGAATTAACAGCTGGTCTGACTGGTATTTTACTTCTTCTTTGCTTACTCAAGTGAAGCAGTTAATATTAGTGTAATCATCAAACTAACGCTAGTCCAGTGGAAGGACAGATTTTTTTTCTAGTTTTGTGATGTAGAATACAAATTTTGAAATAGAAAAAAAACCCATGGCTGTATTAATATTAATCAAATCCCTAGTTTAGATCCAATACACAATGGAAGTGCTTTTTATTTAAAAAACAAAAACAACAAAAAAAAACAAATTTAAATCCTTTTCCAAAAGAAAACTATAAAATGACATAATTATATATCTCACATTTTAAAAGGATATACAAAACATAAAATACAAGAATAACAATGAAAATTAATAAATGCTTATGAGAAATATTGAGAATATAATGAAAAGGTGAAAAACATCATTTTTATCAATTATTGCTAAAAACATGTAATTGCATCACAATGGAAAATTCTTTATTCAAAAAATTGTATAAACAATTACAATGTAGTTTATTTACACCTCAAATAAAGGTCACATTTTCTTAGTCAGTGAAAAATAATATTTAGTCCATGCAGCATTCATTTTCATAATTTTGATTGCTTGCAAACAAGATTCTTATCCCTTTTGTCATCTGATGTTTTGACACTCATTCAGATTCAGAGCAGTGTTAATACTTGTTGAAAGCAAAATTTTCATTTCTTTGATTTTAATTTTTATATCACTTGCAGAAGCATATTTCAAGCAAAATTTGTGACATAATATTCCTTATGCTTTTGTGCGAGCTATATTTAAATTTCTTGACAAATTTGTTACAGAAAAACTCATTTTAAGCATGATTTTTAAGCTTACGTGTTTAACCGTTGTCATCAAAATGATCATTCCTCAATTTAATAAATGAAAAAAACAATTTATACATACTTGAAATCTCTCATTAATGGAATTTATTTAGCTTATCAAATCTTTAGCATTTGCTATTTGCCATTGTAACTGTGTATAAAAGACAATTTAATTTTTACAGACCATTACTAAATGTTAACTGAAATATTACTACTGTATTTCTAATGAAAAGCCATCATGACAAGAAAAGCTTAGCTTCATAATAATCAAAGATATATGCTAACTGTCTGAATTGTTGTTATCATTATTTTGAAAATCCCCAAAACAACCACTTCAAAATCAAATTTGAAGGATAGCAGCTTTATATAAGACTCTTTTAAAAGGTGGCCCATATAATCACATTTCTAGACATTGTGCAGCTTTCTATTTAGTGAATTAGGGCTATGAAATGTGTCAAAATCTTATATAAAGTAAGAAATATTTGTAATTCTTTTAAGATTTCTCAGACCACTAGATGGAAAGACTTTGTTTATGAAGCACCAGGGCCAATATTACTCTGACAATTGGCCTCCATCTATTGCAGAGGTTATCTCTATGGGAAGAAAACATGCACCTTTCTCTCCAAAAACAAAAAAACAAACACAATGCATTCTTCATGTTGGTTTCAGTTCTATGGTCACAATGTAAACTGAAAAATGGGTGTCACATTCACAAATAATAGACATTGTAGTAACTGTGGCACACTGGTGAGCTCAATAAAAGTATTCAAATTCAATTTTTAAAAAAAGTTTTACCAAAGGAAAATACACCTGCAGAAGGAGTCAGTCCCAGAGTCATCGATTTGCAATTCTGGCTGGCAAATAGTCTATGTCAAAAGCTACCCTAGGGCCCGGCTAGATAGCTCAGTGGATAAAGAGCGCGCTGGGATACCACATGGGAGGCCCCGGGTTCGGTTCCCGGGGACCTCTCCTAGCGGACAGACCGCCTTGAGAATGGCAAACCGCCATGGGCGGGCCAGAGCCGCCGTGGGCAGGGCAAAAAGCTGCCACGGACAGGCAAAAGCCGCCACGGGCAGGGCAGGTTGCCCGCAAATGGAACGCAGCCAGCCACCCGCGAACTGAAGCAAGAGCCGGCCGTGAATAGAAGCAGAAGCCGCCCACAAGTGGGGAAAGCCGCGCCTGCGCAGTGACCAAGTCTCGGCGCGTCGCCGCAACGGGGGGAAGGGGAGATATGTAATAAAATAAATAAATCTTTAAAAAAAAAAAAAAAAAAGCTACCCTAATATTTAATCCTCCATATCAAATATTAGTTGCTGGACTTGACATGACAAAGGGATGAACTAAATCACCATCTACTACAAAGGACATTTGTGACTTGTTGATGAGGAAGTCCTGACATCAAATACTGCTTTCTGAAAACGGACTTTTAAAAAAATTATTGGCGACATGTAGAAGAAAGATTGATTGTGAAATTTAGAAAATGAGGACAGAGCAAAAAGAATAATAAATGCTGAATCAAATTTCAGTTTCCCTAAAAACAAAACAAAACAAAACTCCAATTAGAGCTATAATACAAGCTGTTAAACCTCTGGCAGTTATGGAAAGACTGTAGTATATGAATAAGAAAATTCATATTCTAGCATTGCTTTCCTAAGTGGTCTTAGTAAGTTCCTGATAATTTTTAGAACTCTGTTTCCCTAGTTTAAGCAAACACCATGGTTGTACTGAAAAACAACTAGTTTTTCAACTCTAAACCTTATAGATGTTATTTTTCTAGCATAATTATAGCTACCCAAATGAAAGCTGAATTCTCCTTGCTACAAAAATATTTAAGAAAAATTTCCAGTATTGAAAGCAAAAGAAAGGGGAGTGGATTCAAGAGACAAAAAGGTTCTCCAGATAAGTAGCAACATCCCCCTGAGTACAGGGGCAGTGACTGGCAAAGGAGGATAATTCATTGATGGGCCCCTGTTATTGATGATTAGCCTTATGAGTCATTGCTGTTGAAATTGAAATAGCCTAGTGTTAAAGGGTGCCTAAGAGTTGCCTCTGGAGAACCTCCTTGTTGCTCAATGTGGCCTCTCTCTAAG
>PVKH010007062.1:0-20515 GCA_004027955.1 Chaetophractus vellerosus | reverse complement strand
TGGTAGCCACCATTTTGACTCCACCCCCAGCATGAGGGGAAGCCAGGCTGACTGAAAATCATGGTGATGGTAGAGACCGATTTCTTTCACTCAGATTGGCCTGTTGCCCTAGCCTAGGCTTCAGCCCCACCTCAAGCAGGGAAGAAGCTGGCGGGCCCTGCAACAGCCTATCCAAATACTGCAGGTACATCTGGCAGACACAGAATGAATAATCAGAAGTCTACCAGGGCAACTGTGGTCATCTTGGACCTGCACTGCATAGACTGCTGCCCACACCTGCAGCTCCATCCCCACCCCAGGCAGGAGAAAAAGGGGCATGAAGATTCTTTCCGTCTCTCTGGGCAACTACAGTCTAGGGATGCAAGAGTTGGATTATTCCACACAGCAGTGGCTCTGTCCCTACCCCTGGCAAAGGAGAAAGTTGTGAGAAGATTCATTGGTCTTTGGGGCACTGAGGGCAGCTTGAGCCTCCACAACTTACAGCACCAACTACATCCTTGGCTCCTACTACACACCCAGCAAGAGAGAAAGGGCAGGAAGCCCTAAACTAAAGAGAAAAACTGCACCCAGAATAAATACTCTAGTAAGCCAGATGCCAAGACATCAACAAAAAATTACAATCCATACCAAGAAACAGGAAGATATGGCCCAGTTAAAAGAACAAGATAAGCCTCCAGATGACATAAAGGAGTTGAGACAACTATTCATAGGTGTTCAAACAAATATCCTTAATAAATTCAATAAGATGGCTAAAGAAATCAAGGATATTAAGAAGACGTTGGATGAACACAAAGAAGAATTTGAAAGCATACATAGAAAAATAGCAGATCTTATAAGAATGAAAGGTGCAATAAACGAAATTAAAAATACAGTGGAATCATATAATAGATTTGAGGAGGCAGAAGAAAGTGTTGGTGAGCTTGAAGAAATGGCCTCTGAAAGGATACAAAACAACAGATGAAGAAAAGATAGGAAAAACTTGAACAAGGTCTCAGGGAACTAGACGACAGCAAGAGACTGCCAACATACGTGTCATGGGTGTCCCAGAAGGAGAAGAGAAGGGAAAAAGGACAGAAGGAATATTTGAAGAAATAATGGCAGAAAATTTCCCAACCCTACTGAACGACATAGATATCCATGTCCAAAAAGCATGAGGTACTCCAATCCAAAAAAAATCCAAATAGACCAACCCCGAGACATATACTAATCAGAATGTCAAATGCCAAAGACAAAGAGAGAATTCTGAGAGCAGCAAGAGAAAAGCAATGCGTCACATATAAGGGATACCCATTGTATTAGTCAGCCAAAGGGGTGCCTTTGCAAATGTACCAATAATTGGTTGGTCTTTAAAAAGGGTATTTATTTGGGGTAGAAGCTTATAGTTACCAGGCCACAAAGCATAAGTTTCTTCCCTCACCAAATTCCATTGCTACGTGTTGGAGCAAGACAGCTGCTGATGTTTGCCAGGGTTCAGGCCTCTTGGGTTCCTCTCTTCCTGGGGCTGCGTTTCTCTCCGGGCTTAGCTCTCCCGCTTCCTCCACAAGGTCAGCTGTAGACTCTCAGGCAAAGGGTTCACTTCTCTTCTCCTGGGGCGTCCTCTCCAACATCAGAACTGCTTCTCAAATCTGCTCCCTCTGTCCTTTGCCTTGCCTTTTATATTCGATTCCCCCACCCACCAAGGCGTGGGGCTTAAGGCCCTACTGACATGGCCCAGTCAATGCCCTAATCACAACTTAATCATGCCCAAATTAGCAGATCAGTTTACAAGCATGATTCAATATCCATTTTTGGAATTCATAATTATACCAAACGGCTACACCCAATAAGATTAAGTGTTGATTTCTCACCAGAAACCATGGAGGCAAGAAGACAGTGTTATGATATATTTAAGATACTGCAAGAGAAAAACTTCCAGCCAAGGATCTTATATCCGGCAAGATTATCTTTAAAAAATAAGGGCAAGTTTAGAATATTCACAGATAAACAGAAACTGAGAGAGTTTGTAACGAAGAGACCCTCTTTGCAGGAAATACTAAAGGATGTGCTATAGCCTGAAAAGAAAAGATAGGAGAGAGAGGCCTGGAAGAGAGTCTAGAAATGAAGATTATATCAATAAAAGTAGTTAAAAGTGTCAAAAGAGGGGTAACAATAAAATATGACAGATAAAACCCAAATATTTAGGAATAAACTTAACCAAAGATGTAAAGCACTTGTATTCAGAAAACTACAACTCATTGTTAAAAGAAACTTTATAAAGTCATAAGTAATTGGAAGAACATTTCATGTTCACAGATTAGAAGACTAAATATCATTAAGATGTCGATTCCATTCAAATTGATATACAGATTCAATGCAATCCCAATTAAAATCCCACCAGCAGTTTTTAAATAAATGGAAAACACGATTATCTAATTTATTTGGAAGGGTAAGGGTCCTGAATAGCCAGAAACATCTTAAAAAGGAAAAGCAAAGTTGGAGGACTCTCATTTTTGGACTTTAAATCATTATCAAACTACAGTGGTAAAAATAGCATGGACCTGGCATAAAGAGACACATAGACCAATAGAACCAAACCAATGGTTCAGAAACAGACCCTCACATCTATGGTAAAGTGATTTTTGACTAGCCTGTCAAACCCACCCAGCTCAGGCAGAACAGTCCATTCAACAAATTGTGCTGAGAAAACTTGATATCCATAGCAAAAGAAGGAAAGAGGACCCCTATCTCACACTTTATACAAAAATTAATTCAAAATGAATTTAAAAACTAAATATAAAAGCAAGAATGATAAGCTTGTAGAAGAAAATGTAGGAAAATATGTTCAAGACTTAGTGGTAAGTGGTGGGTTCTTAAAGGAGATAAGAGGCGGACTGCGATGGATTACTGATAATGTAGAAGTTTTAATTAGCTTTACTGTAAAAGTGTAGAAATGTACAGAGTTGATGGTAACACATTATAGTGAGTAACAGCTGGTTTATAAATGGGGATGTGGCTGAAAATCTCTAGGATGTAAATCCCAGTTGACGCAAAGTTAGAGAATAATCTAGGGACTGAATAGAACAGTTAACCGAGAGGTAGATGAGAATTGTGGTTGATGGTACAGATGTAAGAGTGTCCTTTGTGAGCTAGAGCAGATGTATATCACTGTTGCAGGGTGGTGGGAATGCGGAGAGGCACAGGGAAAATACAACTACAGTGACCTATAGACTGTGGTTAACAGTAATAATGTACTGTGTTGATAATGGGGGAATATCGAAAATGTGTGTCAGATGTATGTTATGGACCTTCTAATAATCGGACAATATTATCTCATAATCTGTAACAAATATTCCACCACAGTGTGGTGTGTTGACAGAGGGGTGTTGTTGGGAATTCTGCACATGTGCATGCTTGTTTTGTAAGTTTACAACTTCTGTCATAAAAATATATTTGAAAAATAATAATAGGGTGGGTTGGGGGAAAAATATACCAAATGTAAGATAAGGACTATAATCATCAGTAAGAGTATGACAATATTCTTTCATAACTTGTAACATATGTCTCACAACAATGCAAGGTGTTGGTAGAGGGTTGATGTATGGGACCCTTGTATGATGTTATGAATATTTGTTGTGTAAGTTCACAACTTTTACTATATACTTTTTGTTTATGTATGTTCATGTGTAAAAAATAATAATAATAATAATAATACAGTGGGTTGGGGAAAATACTTTGGTTAGTATTACTATTTTGAGGATGCTCTTTAATCATTAGTTAAAAATGTTTAACAACAATGCAAGATATTTTTGGTAGGGTGAGGTATGAGAGCGCTGTATGATGTATGTTTGTTTTTTAAGGTCACAACTATTGCTATACACTTATTGTTTATGTATGGTCATGTATGAGTGATATACTTCAATAAATTTTTCTTTAAAAAAAAGGTCCTACTTACAACAGGTTTGCACCCACAGGAATGGATTAAATTTAAGAACATGTTTTTCTAGGGTACATAAAACTTCAAACCACCACAGTAGCCATTGATATTGTTTTTGCTTTTATGTACAACAGAATGTTCCAGGCTCATCTTGTATATTTCCTGCCCCAATCCAGGAATCAAATACTTCTCCAAGGAGCGTTAATTCCTTTCAATGAAAAAAGGTATTTAGAGATCATAATCGGTATGCTGGGGTGCTCATTGCTACCAGGTTAGCCAGTGTTTCTAGGGCTTTTCACTGTTCAGACCTAATAAATTTCTCCTCCTCTTCTTCCTCCTCCCCCTTTACATCCCTCTCTTCCTGTTCCTCCTCCTCCTTCTTCTTCAAGATAAATTTTATCAGGAGCTCATATTGATACTTTAATACAAATCTAGGAATATAGTATTCTTTTTTTACTTAACCTCTTCTATCTAAGCTTGATTTCCTTTCCCCCAGGCTTAAAATCCTAGTTTTCAATTACACCAATTTCATTAATTTGCTTTATCCAATACAGAATAAATTCAAAATAACATTAACTCTATTACCAACAATATGATTACTGAAAACAGCTTAAGTTTTTTTATTTCGCATTTTTTTTTTAATCCTTAGGGTATATACCTACTAGGGATGTACATTCAAATTACTGGATTTTATTTTATTTTTATTTTTTTTAGATTCATTTTTTTAAATTTATTATATATCCCCCCCCTTTCTGCTTGTTCTTGCTGTGTTCATTTTTGCATTCTTCTGTGTCTTCTTGTCTCCCCCCGCTGCGGCGACCCGCCGAGTCAGCTCACCACACGGCGGCTTGCCCTGCCCGCGGCAGTCTGCTTACTCGAGGAGGCCCCAGGAACCAAACCCGGGGCCTCCCATGTGGTAAACCGGAGCCCTACCAATTGAGCTACAGGCGATTCCCTCCATAAGCAACATACACAGTTAGGTTCCTTTGTGTGATTTTGCCTTTGTTTTTTAGTAACTGCATTTTTAAAACTTAATTTTGTTTTATAGCTACATAAAATACCTACAAAGCTCAAAAGTCAAATCTACAAAATATGGCACATTCAAAATCAAGCTTCAGTCCATGTCCTCTTCACTCTATTCCCTTCTTTCCCTCAGGTAACTTCTTAAATGGTTTATTCTTTCATTTATTAAAAAAAAGTACACAGACACACACTCAAATAGTCATACACTCTCCTCCTCCACCATTTTGTGCATTTTTTTCTTTTTTTTCCCACATAACAATATGTCCTGGAAATCACTCCTTGACTGTACATACATTGTCTCAGGAACTGACCAGGTTAAAGGAAACCTGTGAGACATGACAACTGAAAGCAACACATGATCTGGGACTTTCTTTTACTCTATTAAGATTTTTGGCACAAGTGGAAAAATGAAATAAGACTGTAGATTAAATAATAGTGATATATCAAAGTTAATTTCCTGATTTTTTTATAATGTAGTGTGCTTATGAATGTCCTTGTTTTTTTGGAATACATTGAAGTATTTATGAGCAAAATGGCATTATGTCTGCAACTGACTCTGAAATTATTCAGAAAAAAAAAGGGAAAGAGAGACAGAAAGAAGGATAAAAAAAGGTAAAATGTTAACATTTGGGGAAACTTGGCAAAAAAACTCCAGAAATTTTCAATAATATTCTTGAGGGAGCCGGCTGTAGCCCAATTGGTAGGGCGCCAGTTTACCACATAGGAGGCCCCAGGTTCGGTTCCTGGGGCCTCCTCGAGCGGGCAGACTGCCTTGAGAAGGCAAGCCGCCGCGGGCAAGGCAAGCCCCCACGGGCAGGGCAAGCTGCCGCGAGCAGGCAGGCCACCACGTGGTGAGCTGACTAGGCGGGTTGCCGCAGAGGGGGGAGACAAGCAGACACAGAAGAACAAAAATGAATACAGCAAGAACAAGCAGAAAGGGGGGGATATGTAATAAATAAAAAATAAACCTTTAAAATAATAATAATAATAATAATAATAATAATATTCTTGCAACTTTTCTGACAATCTGACATTATGTCAAAATGAGAAGTTAAAAGAAACATACATGGTCTGGTAGTTTCTTAAATCTGCGGTATCTCTTCCCCTCTCCCACCTTTATCTGATCTTTTTCTTTCTTTTGCCCTTATTGTCTCTGTCCTGTTTAATTATGATTCTACTCACAATAGGGCTCCTTTTTGGAAGGGAGCTTCAGTTGGTTTATTTTTAAGAGTTCATAGGGGGGCCGACTCGATAGCCCAGTGGATAGGGCACCGGCATACCACATGGGAGGCCCCGGGTTCGGTTCCCGGGGACCTCTCCTAGCGGGCAGACCGCCTTGAGAATGGCAAGCCGCTATGGGCAGGCCAGAGCCGCCGTGGGCAGGGCAAAAAACTGCCACGGACAGGGCAAAAGCCGCCACAGGCAGGGCAGGTAGCCCGCGAATGGAGCGCAGCCAGCCACCCGTGAACTGAAAGCCGGCCGTGAATGGAAGCAGAAGCCGCCCACAAGCGGGGAAAGCCACGCCTGCGCAGTGACCAGTCTCGGCGCATCGCTGCAGCAGGGGGGAAGGGGAGATATGTAATAAAATAAATAAATCTTAAAAAAAAAAAAAAAAAAAAAAAGAGTTCATAGGGTCCAGACTGCTTGAGGATAACAGGAGGGAGGACAATAAAAACAGACACAGAATCAATAGCATAGCAATCTGGCCTACTTAGACTACTTAGAGGCTACCCCCAGCCCTTCAAGTCTCAAACTTAGACAGCCTTATTGTCTTACAGCATAACATGCAATTTATGTTCTCTATGATAAACCTGAGGCTTGACAGAGCACAGAAAATAATTGTAAAAGATAGGAAAATGTGCATTATTCTTTATAAATATTTTCATTCAAAATGTTAACATAAAAAAGTTGGGTAAGCCTATGTGCTGCCTATGTGCTTGGGAGACTGTAAGACCTCAAAATTTTGGACAGTCAAAATTTTCCTATGGCAATATCACCATCATGTCTTGAAAGGAAGTATTTTATTACCTTCTGGGGCTTCAAGGATTTTCTTATTCTGCTCACACCACCCAATGGGGTAGAGTTCAGTCTTCCTGATGTCACACCAGAAGTCTGCTTTCCGGTCCTCCCCATAGCCATCATAGCGGAGGAGGAGCAACTGCTCACAAGTGGTAATGATGGTGGCAACCCAGTAGGTTTCAGGATCTGTTTTCACAGCCACCTCCACTTTCATCCCAGGGGCAAATCCATTCTGTAGACGCGTGTCCACCTGAACAGGGAAATGTTATTTACCACCAAACAACTATCTCAAATAAATATTTCTTTGGCCAACATTTTTTTATAATTTATTTTTGTATTGTGGTAACATACACATAAAATTAAATTTGCCATTTTAAGCATTTTTAACTGTACAATTCAGTGGCATTAATTACATTTACAATGTTGTGCTACCATCACCACTGTCCATTACCAAGTTTTTCATCACTCAAAATAGACACTTTACCCAGTAAAAGCATTCTTTTTTACACCTTACCATTCTAAAGCACTAATACAATAGCATCTTCTCAAGAATAACCTGAGAAATTCAATTCTAACTCACAGAATTGATCCAAACAAAACAGGAATAGCAACACTGTTCCATATGGCACTGAAGAAAAGGTTTAATAGAACTCAATATTTTCACCAAAGCAGTCTATTATGATTCAAACAGGTTAAATTTTCAAGAGTGATTTCTAGATTATTCAAAGAAAATTTATGAAAGTAGAAAATGGAAAAGGCAAAAATAAGCTTTAATGATAAGTTAGCATAATATTTACCATACAGAAAAAGTCAACACTTCTCACTTTGCCTAAAACAACCTGTTTACACCTGTTATCCTTGAATAATTTGTTAATAGGATCCCCTTTCTCTTTAAAGTGTCCTAATTTAGATGATAAATTACATAGTATATATATAAATTATAACCCAAAGGTATGGGTTAGCAATTTTGGAACTACTTTATATATATATGTACACACACACACAAAGATTAAATAATTAATTAAATATATTGTGGATGACAGCAACATTTCTCACTGTTGGAAAACAAAGTTACACATAAGGAAAGGAGAAGAACAGAATGTAATGTTGGTCTAGAATCAGAAGTATGAGCATGAGCTCATGATGAGAGATAGACAGGTGGATGGATAACAGGTTTAGAAAAAAGTATGGATGTATATGTATTTGTGTGTTAATATACATATATTTTCTAGATCTGTGAACTGAGAGGGCCTAGAAGTGATAATATCCAATAGTAATGAACAAATTTAGCATTCAAATCTTGGTTTCTAAATGCCACCCTACTTTAAAAGAACAAGGGCTCCATGAAGAAATTGTTGATTCAATGCTGAGATCAAATGTATCAGCCTGGAATATCTTGTGATGCAAGAAGGTAAGGAAATATTCAAAAAATTATGGAAGCATGCTGAGAGGACACTGGAGCCAAGCTGAAGGATGCCCTAATGGCTGTATCTGGGACAATTTGAGCAATAAAGTAAATAATGATAGTAATGGATTATAAGCCATAAATTTAAATAAATAACCATGAGTCTATACTGATATAAATTAATAAAAAGGGAAGAGGAGACAAATCTTCCTTACAGTAGAATACCAACTAATAAATACAGAAAAAAAATGATGGAAATAGAAAAATCATCATTAGGCAAATACCACAGAAATAAATGCTGCAGGCAAGAATCCTTGATGGATGATAAAAATCAGTATAATGAGAAAAAGAATATTTGCATATGTCAAAGATCCCCCCATGAGATTCTTATTAATTATAAAGGGGAAAAGAGTAACTTTATCAGTAAATACCACCTTAACCAAATAATCAAAGGAAAGAAAAATCTATTGCCAAAATTGCATTACCTCAATCTAATCATTGAAAAAAAAAATACAAACCCAAATTGAGGAATATCCTAAAAAATAATGACAAGTACTCTTCAAAAGTGTCAAGATCATGAAAGACAAAGAAAGAGGAAGAACTGTCATGTACTGGAAGAGACGATGGAAGTATGGGGCCACTGAATGCAATGTGAGAATGACATCCTGAAAAGGAGAGAGCCAGAGATAGAAAGTTTCAAATTCTGTGTAGAACTTCTGCCCCTATTTAATTACTACTCTGCTATCTTCCTGAAAGTTAACCACGATCCTGAATTCTAACTCTATGGTTAGTATTGCCTTGTGTTTTGACTTTATGTTAATGGAATCATACAGTATAAAAATTCTTTTGCAAACACCACTTGGGAGATCCATTCAGACTGCCACATGTAATGGTAGTTCATTTCTTTTGTTGCTGTATAGTATTCCTTTACATGAATATATCACAACTAATCCATTCTAAGCTCCGTGTTTTGAGTAGTCTGCAGTTTTGAGAAGCTATAATTAATGCTGTCATTAACATTTTTGTATTTGTCTTCTGATGCCCATATATATACATGAATTTCTATAACAGATACAGCCGAACTGTTTTCCAAAGTGGTTATATCAATTCACTTTCCCAATAGTATACAAGAAATCCTGTTGCTCCAAAATTTGAACGGTATCGGTTATTTTCAGTCTTTCTAATTTTAATCATTTTGCGTGTGTGTCATGTATCTTATTGTGATTTTAATTTTCATTTGCCTGATTAGTAATGAAGTTGGGAACCTTTACATTAATTAGTCATTTAGATTTCTTTTGGGAACTGAATCTATATTTTAGTTATCAGCTACATGCGTTACAAATATCACTTTTGATGACATGTTTTGTTATAAAGAAGATCTTAATTTTAATGCAGTCTAATTTATCAATTTTTTCTTTAAAATAATGAATTTTTCCTATATCTTTCAATAAATCTTTCCAAATCCCTAGAGGTCATGAAGATATATTATCCTATATTATTTTCTAGAAGCCTTTCACACTTAGAACCAATATCCACCTGGAATTAATCTTAGGTAAGAGGTAGGCATATGCATATATGTATATACAATGGACTCAGTACCTTTCCCCACCATTATATCCAGCTACCTTTGTCATAAATGAAGTGTCCCTTTGACCATGAGTCTTTCTGATTTGTCTTTCTTTACAGCAGCACTATACTGTCTTAAGTTTGATATTTAGTACAGAAAGTCTTCCCATTTTGTCTTTTTTTTTCAAAGGTTTTATTTTATCTATTCATTCCCCAGCCCACCCCTGCCCCACTGTTTTTTGCGTTTGCTGTCTGCTCTGTGTGTGTCCTTCTGCGCTTGTCTTCTCTTTAGGCAGCACCGGGAACCGATCTCGGGACCTTCCAGAGTGGGAGAGAAGCGCTCAATCTCTTGCACCACCTCAGCTCCCTGGTTTGCTGCATCTCCCAGTGTCTCTCCTCTATCTCTCTTTTTGTTGCATCATCTTGCTGCACCAGCTCTCCATGCATGTCAGCTTGCCTATCACCAGGAGGCCCCAGGAATCAAACCCTGGACCTCCCATATGGTAGAAGGAATCAAACCCTGGACCTCCCATATGGTAGAAGGAAGCCCAGTCGCTTGAGCCACATCCGTTTCCCTCATTTTGTCTTATTCGTTAGGTGTGTCTGGCTATCTTTAGTCCTTTATATTTTTTTCCATATAAATTTTAGAATTTTGTCATGTCTACCAAAAAAGTTTTGGTATTTGATTTGGTTTGCAGTAAATCCACAGATTTGGGGAGAATTTACCATGAGTGAGTCTTCTAATGCACGAAACAAGATATAGCCCTCCATTTATTTAGGTCTTTAACTTGTATCAAAAATGGTCTGGAGTTGTTTGCTTGAAAATTTTTGTTACATATATTCCCAGGCATTTACTTTTTTGATGTTATTGTAAATAATATCTTTCGATTTCCTTTTTTGTTGTCTTTGCTGATATACAGAAAAATTATTTTATATTGATTCGGTATCCAGTAACCTTACTAAATTGCTCATTAATTCTAATAATATATCTGCAAATTCTTTTATCTGCAAATAATGCCATTTTTTCTTCCTTTCACATGTTAATGGCTTTTCTTTGCTTAATGTATTGTCTAGAACCTCCAATACCATTACTGAACAAATTCTTTTTGTAGATACCCTTTATTAAGGAAATTCTCATCTATAGTCTGTTCAGATTTTTATCATGAGTTGCTACTGAATTCTATCAAAAGTTTTCTATAAGTATTGAGATGATCATGTGATTTTTTTCCCTCCGTTATTCTGCTCCTATGGTGAATTATACTAGTGGATTTTTAAATAGTAAACTACCTTGTGTTTCTAGTATAACCAACTTATTACTGATGTATTATTCTTTTTAATTACAGCTTCATTCAGTTAATTATTTTGTATAAGGATTACTTTGCATCTATCTTCATGAATGACACACATTTGTAATTTGCCTTGTCATATTATTAGTAGGTTTTGCTTTCAAGGTTACAATGATCGTAAAACAAGTTGGGGGCTAGTCCCTCAGCTTGATTATATTTTTGTGGGTCTATTTTTGGGCTCTCTATCCTGTTCCACTGATATATTTCACCATTCTTTCACTATCTTGAGCACTGTAGCTTTATACTAAGTTTTTCTTAATTTTTTAAAATTTTTAAAAAGATACTTAGATTATATAAATGTTACACAAAAAATATAGGGATTCCCATATGCCCCACTCCTCACACCTCCCACACCCTCCCACATAAACATCCTTCATTAGTGTGGCACATTCACTACAATTGATAAACGCATCCTGGGACTTTGCCACTGAGCATGGACCATAGTTCACGTTGTAGTCTATACACTCTCCCACACAGATCTGCATGTTATGTGATGACATAAAATGGCCTATATCTGTCGTTGCTATGTCATTTACGATGATTCCCAAGTCCCAAAAAAGCCCCCATATTACAACTGTTTTTCCCTCTCCCTCCCCGCAGAGCCTCCAGTGGCCACTGGCTCCACATCAATGTTGTAATTTTCTTCGATTGCTAGAATCACAATATGTTTTATATTAAGTCTTGAAATCGGGTAGAGTCTTCTTTGTTCTTCTTCAGTATTGTGATAGCTATTCCGGGTTTTTTGCCTTTTCACATAAACATTCTCATCAGTTTGTTCTCAATTTGATTTTTGCTTTTATCTTTTTATTTACTTCCTTATACTTGATTTGAGTTTAATTTGCTTTTTTTTCTAGTTTCTTAAGGTGGAAGCTTAGCTCATTAATTTGATACCTCATTTTTAAATATAAGTATTTAATACTATATATTTCCTTCTAGGCACTGTATTTTGATATGTTGTGGTCCATTTTCATTCAATTCAAAATATTTTCTAATTTCTCTTGTGCTTTCTCTTTAACACATGGGTTAATTAAAAGTGTGTTGCTTAACTATTTGGGGGATTTTCCAGACATCTTTCTATTACGATTTCTAATTTAACTATGTTATTACAGCTTGAGAACATAATTTGTAAGATTTCAATTCCTTTAAATTTGTTAAGGTTTGTTTTATGCGCCAAAATATGGTCTAACTTGGGGAACAATCCATATACATTTGAAAAGAATGTATATTCTTTATACATTTATATTCTGTTGTTGTTAGGTGGAGTGCTCCACAAATGTCACTCAGATCAAGTTATTGGTAGTGTTATTCAGGTCTTCTATATCCTTGCTGATTTTACGTGTACTTGTTCTAGTGAATACCGAGAGAGAAGTGCTGAAATCTACTATAACTTCCAATTTGCATATTTTTCTTGTCAGTTCTACCAATTTTTTCTTCAAGTATTTTGAAGCTGTTGTTAGACGCTGTATTAGTCAGCCAAAGGGGTGCTGAAGCGAAGTACCAGAAATCTGTTGGCTTTTATAAAGGGTGTTTATTTGGGGTATAAGCTTACAGTTACAAGGCTAAAAGAGTCCAACCCAAGGCTGCTTTCTCACCAAAGTCTGCTGCCACATGCTGAAGCAAGATGGTCGCTGATCTCTGCCTGGTCTCTCAGGGCTTCCTGTAGCCGTCTCTGGCATAGGGCTCGTTTCTTTCTGGGCCTTCTCAGCTGCAAACTATTAGGCAAATGGCTCGTCTCTCCTCCCATGGTTCCAGGATCAAAAATGACAAAGTCCTCTCCTCTTCCATGCATCTACATGAATGAGTGCCCGTTTATATCCACCCACCAAGGGGTCACGGACTCAACCTGAGTCACGCCCTACTGGCGTGGTCAAATCAGAAGCCCTAAATTGATTTTATCAAGTAAACTTAAAACCTTTGAATTTAATACAATCAAAGGGCATCACACCCAGAGGAAGAGAGTAGTTTACAAACATAATCTTTCTCTTTTCGGGATTCATAAATAATCTCAAACTGCCATAGATGCCTACCCATTTAGGATCATAATGTCTTCTTGGTGAAATGACCCTTTTTATAATTACACAATGCCCTTCTTTGTCCTTGGTAAGAGTCTTTGCTCTGAAGCCTACTTTTTCTCATAGTTCCTTTGATTAATGTTTGCATGATACATTTTTTTTCATCTTTTTACTTTTATCCTATCTCTTTATATGTAAATTGGGTTTCTTGTAAACAGAGTTGGATCTTTTCTTTTTAATCAAATATGACAATCTGGCTTTTAATTGGTGTTTTAGATCATTTACATTTAACATATTTATTGATGTGGGTGGATCAGAATCTACCATACCGCAACCTGTTTTCTATTTACACCATCTTCCTTCCATTTTTTTCCTTTTCCTGCCTTCTCTTGAGTTAACTGAGTACGTTTGTGATTCCATTTTATCTCCAATACTGGATTATTTATACCTCTTTTTAAAAAGTAATGGGTGCTCAGAGTTTACAACATGTATTTTTAATTAACTGCATTCTATTTACCAATGTTACAGTACTTCACATGTAGCATAAAGACCTTAAACTGTGTTCTCTCAATCCCTCCCTCCCATCCCTTGTGCTAGGGTAGTCATGTATTTCACTTTTACATATACTATAAACATTCAATACATTGCTAATATAATTACTTCAAACTGTTATCTTTTAGAGATATTAAAAATAAGAAAAAATGAACTTTATATCTACTTTCATTTATGTCATTTCTAGCATTCTTTATTTCTTTGTGTAGATCCAAATTTCTTGACTTGCATCAAATTCCTTTTGCCTTAAAAACTTCCCTTAATAGTTTTTGTAGTGTACACTTGCTGGTAATGAATTCACTCAATTACTATTTTCCTGAAAAAAGTCTTTTGTTTCTTCTTCATTTATGGAAGAAATTTTCACTGAGTACAGAACTCTGTAAAGACAGGTGCTTCCTTTCAACATTTTAAAGATGTCACTCACTGTGTTCTGGCTTACATACACTTGCTGTCTTCTGGATTACATAATTTCTGAAGAGAATTTCCTGTAATCCTTGCCTTTGTTCCTCTGTAAGTATCTTTTTTCTCTGGAGGCCTTCAGGATTTTCTCTTTCTCTTTGGTTTTCAGCATGTTGAATATGATGTGTCTGTATGGGTTTTGTTTGTTTAGTATTTATTCTGCTTTGTGTTCTCCGAGCTTCTTAGTGCTGTGTTGTCTTTTGTTCCTTCGGAAAATTACCCACCATTGGTTCTTCAAACATCTCTTCTTCTTAACACACTCTCTTTTCTCCTTCTGAGATTCTAATCACACGTATATCAGAATTTCTGATACTGCCCCACAGCTTTTGGGTGTTCTAGCCTCGTTTTTGTTTTGTTTTGTTTTGTTGCCACTCTTTTCTCATTGCATTTCAGTCTGGGTAATTTGTATTGTCCTATCTTCAAGATTATTGATCCTTTCCTCAGCTGAGTCAAGCCTACTGATGAGCCTGCCAAAGACATCTATCCTCTCCATTACCATGTTTTTAATTTCTAATATTTCCATTGTATTCTTTCTAATAGTTCCCAGTTCTCTTCATTTTTTTTTTTTTTTAAACCAGGAGGTCCCGGGGATCAAACCCAGGTCCCTCCATATGGCAGACAGACGCCCAACCATTTGAGCCACATCCGCCTCCCCAGTTCTCTTCTGAAACTTCTATTTTGGTCATACATGTTGCCGATCTATTCCACTAGAGCCTTTAACATATTTAACATAGTTATTTTAAATCCCACCTGATAGTTCCAACATCTGGGTCATATCTGAGTGTGGTTCTCTGGATTGCTTTATCTCTTGACAGTGTGCTGTTTTTCTCTTGTTTCTTTATGCATCTCATAATTGTTGGTTGAAAGCCAGACATCTTATGTAAAACAGGTGAGATTGAGGCAAAAAATAATTATGACTAGAACTAGACATGTTTGTTCTTTTGTTAAGCCTTTAGCCTTTAGTGTGGGGTGGAAGTGGGGTTGAGTCAATCTAGTCAGGAGTGAAGCTGGGTTGGGATTTTGTTATTGCAATGATTATTCATAGTGCATCACAGATTTCAAATTCCTCTAATATCATCTAGAATTTAGGGGTGTACACTCATTGTCAGGGTTTTTTCCCCCAATGTCTGCTGCTCTACCCTCTGTTTTATGTCTTCCCTTTGTGACCACACCTCAGAGAAGATCTCTCTCCATGCTCCTGCCTCTTCCCAAGCAAGAGACACCACTGTTAACCCGTACTTTCTAACCTGGTGGTGGAGAGGGAGGGAGAGGCATTCTCTGAGGTTCAGCCTCAGTCTCAGGCAAGCTCTGTGTCCCTGAGTCTTGGGGTTGCACCACAACTTCTCAGTGATCCCATCTCTCCCCCAGATGTAGAGGATCTCTAATGCTCTGGGCACAGAATGTATTTCTGTCTCTCTCCCAAGGAGAGAGAACTGATTTTTCTGTTCTACTCCTTTAGCTTCAAAGAGTTTTCACCTATGTGGTAGGACTGATAGGAATTGTATCCCCTCCTCCAGCAGTTTAAATTTTTTGTTCTTGAGCATACAGGCAGTGCTTAGAGCCTTTCCTATCTTGGCTGCTGTTCCCTTCCCCCAAGTATGTACCATGAGGAAAGCTTTTTCACTCTCCTCAAGCCTTCCTCCCTTCAAATCTGGTTTATCTGTAATTCCTCTTTCTGCCCTGCCTTCCCTTCTCAAGACTTTTCTTCCAAACTGGATCTTGTAAAATTCTTGTCAGTGGCCTCCATA
The DNA here is from genome assembly GCA_004027955.1 of Chaetophractus vellerosus. Lineage (NCBI taxonomy): Eukaryota > Metazoa > Chordata > Mammalia > Cingulata > Chlamyphoridae > Chaetophractus > Chaetophractus vellerosus. The sequence continues at coordinate 4,472 of PVKH010007062.1, read as the reverse complement.
TCCATCTCCATTATTTCAAACAAGAGATTGTTGTTTTTCCCTTGAGGGTGTGACAAATACTCAGAAGAGCTGAATTCTATGACCTTTGTCTGTGATCTGCTAACCACAGGGGTCTCTTCTCAGCTTCTTCCTAAAGCCATACTTAATCTTCACTACATTTGGCAGCTGTTCACCACACACAGTGATTCAGGTATGCAAATATGCTTAACAATGAGAGAGCATTCACTTGTTTTTCATTACCTTTGTTGCTTTGTCATTCAAAGAGGAAAAGATGGAATCTATCTATCTATCTATCTATCTATCTATCTATCTATCTATCTATTTATGGGGATTGAACCTGGAACCTCCTACACTGAGCTACACCTGCTCCCTAAATTATATTTTTAAAACCAGAATTTTGGTAAGAGAATTTATCCTCCATTTGTACTTTACTATAAATAATAAGCTTATGTGAATACATATCAGAATAGGAATAACATTAAAAACAAGAATGCAAAGGCACTACATAACTGCTAGTAGTTTTTCCTTTTCTACCATGTTAAAAAATATATATTGAAAACAATTACAAAAGATTAACCAAGCAATATAAAATGAAATCCTTAACTGAAATGTACAATTGTCACCACTTCAACTTAAAGAGATACATAAATGAACTAAGAAATAATAAAAAAAGGGCAATTAATATGATTGATGTTTAAATGGAGATGAACTAAAAAACAGCAGGACTCTTCAGCCTTCAACCAACTTCACAAAATCATGACCTATACTGAGTGAGCATTAATGTCTTCACAAATCCTAATACAGAAGTATATGGCCTGTTAAATATGAAATAGGTAGTTTTAAAATCAATAACTTCATAAGCATTCTGAGGCCCTTTAGAGTGAACAAGATGAAAAAAAAAGTGTAGATATAAATTACTAACAAAGGTTGAAGAATTTTCTCATATCACATAGGACAGATATTTTGTCTGTCCCTTGGTAAAGTATAAATTTGGCCTTTTAAAACTGGGCTGCAGAGGTCAGTAATATGACCCAATATTACCTATATTTCTGCACAATGAGAGGGAAAACAAACATTATTAAAATTACATTCAGTGAGCAAACCACTATTCCTAAAATGCTATAAAATGAAATCTAAGAAAATAAACCATTTTCTTCCATTTATGAGAAGGTTTTTTGGCAAAAATAAAGGAAAATTAATAAACAGTCAAAAAGATGAGTCCTGCATTGAGTGGCAGAAAATACACAAAACCAAAAAGGATTGTGCAATATGTCATTAATGAGGTAGCAGGAGGAGGGAAAGAGGGAAAACATTCAAATTATTTCAAATGTCCCAACTTAAATTACCTCTAAACTCTCTAATGATACTATAGTGATTCAAAGGAAAGGGATATAACCTGTAAAGCAAATACAGTTATTGCTTACATGTTTAAAAGACCCATAGGGAACTGCCGTGGACCCTGTTTCTTCTAGATAATCCTCCCAGCTTAATTCCACTTCTTCCACACCAGATCCAGCATCTGAAATAAAGAAACGAAACAAATATTAGTGAACCCCAACTGAAGAAAACTCAAGTACAAAAGTATAAATTTAATAAACTTAATTTACAGAATATACTTCATGACAAATCAGTCAATTTTATACAAAAGAATTAAAAGTTCTTTTTAATTGGCAGATTCCCTAAGTATGCTGGATTTTCACTGAATTTCAACAGCTTAGTAGTGAGACACACTGTCTCCTGCTGGTATCCCATCTAGGGTTCACCCAAATGGATCATATAAAGCTGGGACAACTACTTTGGACTGCAATTTATTATCTAATGCCAAATATTTGTGATATCTAATAATCAGTGGGTCAAAGAAGAAATTGCAAGAGAATTCAGCAAATATCTTGAGACGAATGAAAATGAGAACACACATATCAAACCTATGGGACACTGCAAAGGCAGTGGCTAAGAGGGAAATTTATAGCCCTCAATGCTACATTAAAAAAGAAGAAAGAGTTCAAATTGAAGATCTAACTGCACACCTGGAGGATAGAAAAAGAACAGCAAACTAATCCCAAACCAAGCCGAAGGAAAGAAACAGTAAAGATCAGAGCAGAAATAAATTAAGAACAAAACCAAAGTTGGTTCTTTGAGATCAACAAAATCAACAAACCCTTAGCTAGACTAGCAAAGAAAAACAAGAGAAGATGCAAATAAATAAAATCAGAAATGAAAGGGGGGGACATTACCACCAACTCCACAGAAATAAGAGATCATAAGAGGATACTATGAACAACTGTATGCCAAAAAACGACAATATAGAGGAGATGGACAGATTCCTAGAAATACAAACCACCTACACTGACCCTAAAAGAAATAGAAAACCTCAACAAACCAATCACAAGTGAAGAGATTGAAACAGTCATCAAAAATCTCTAAAAGATGAAAAGCCCGGGACCAGCACATTAAAAGAATGATATATCACAATCAAGTGAGTTTTGTCCCAAGTATGCAAGGGTGGTTCAACACAAGAAAACCAATTAGTGTAATAAACCACTTTGATAAATTGAAGGAGAAAAATCACACGATCCTCTCAATTGATGCAGAAAACCCATTTGACAAAATACAGCACCCTTTCTTGATAAAAACACTCCAAAAGAAGGAAGCTTTCTCAACATGGTAAAGTGCACGTACGAAAAACCTACAATAAATAAATATAAATCTAAAAACATAAATAAATAAAAAAGAAAAACCTACAGCTAGCATAGTACTCAATGGTGAAAAACTGCAAGCTTTCCTACTGAGGTCAGGAACAAGACAAAGATGCCCACTGTCACCACTGTTATTCAATATTGTGCTAGAGGGTCTAGCTAAAGCAATTAGGGTAGATGAAGAAATAAAAGGTACCCAAATAGGAAAGGAAGAAGTACAACTTTCACTATTCGCTGATGATACGATCCTATATCTAGAATCTCCTGAAAAACCCACAACATACAAACAAAGCTACTAGAACTAATAGATGAGATCAGCAAAGTGGCAGGATAGAATCTAATACACAAAAATCAATAGTGTATCTATACACTACTGATGTGCAATCTGAGGAGGCATCAGGAAAAAGAATCCATTTATAATAGCAATTCAAACAATCAAATATTTAGGAATAAACTTAACCAAGGACATAAAGGACCTAAATTCAAAAAGTACAAAACATTGCTAAAAGAAACTGAAGAAGATTTAAATAAACGGAAGGACAGTCCATGTTCATGGATTGGAAGACTAAATATCATTAAGATGTCAATTCTGCCCAAATTGATTTACAGATTCAACACAATCCCAATAAAAATACCAACAACCTTTTTGGCAGAAGTGAAAAAAACAAATATCAAATTTATTTGGAAGGATGAGGAACCCCGAATATCCAAAAAAAGATCTTTAAAAAGAAGAACGAAATTGGAGGATTCTCATTTCCTGGCTTTAAAGCATATTACCTAGCTACAATGGTAAAAACAGCATGGTATTGGCATAAAGACAGACACAATGACCAATGGAACTGAATTGAGAACTCAGAAACAGACCCTCACCCATCTACAGTCAAGTGATTTTTGACAAGGTGGTAAAGCCCTCCCAAGTGGGCCAGAACAGTCTATTCAACAAATGGTGCTGGGAGAGCTGGATATCCATATCCAAAAGAAAGAAAGAAGACCCCTATCTCACACCTTAAACAAAAATTAACTCAAAATGGATCAAGGACCTAAATATAAAAGCAGTAACCATAAAATCCTAGAAGAAAATGTAGCAAAATATCTTCAAGATCTTGTGGTAGGCAATAGTTTCTTAAACCTTGAACAACAAAAGAAAAAATAGATAAACAGGACCTCTTCAAAATTAAACACTTTTGCACGTTAAAGGACTTTGTCAAAACAGTGCAAAGAAAGCCAACTCAACGGGAGAAAATATTTGGCAATCACATATCCAATAAGGGTTTAATATACACGATATACAAAGAGATTATACAACTCAACAATAAAAAGACAACTACCCGATTTAAAAAATGGGCAAAAGACTTGAAAAGACAATTGTCCAGAAAAGAAATACAAATGGCTATGAAAAAATGTTCAACATCACTAGCAATTAGGGAAATGCAAATCAAAACTACAAGATATTATTTCACACCTATTAGACGGGCAGCTATCAAAAAGTCAGAAAACTGTAAATGTTGGAGAGGATGTGGAGAGATAGGAAGACTTATTCACTGTTGGTGGGAATGTAGAATGGTACAGCCACTGTGGAGGACCATTTGGCAGTTCCTAAGGAAGTTGAATATAGACTTGCCATGTGACCCGGCAACACCATTACTAGCTATATACCCAAAAGAACTGAGAGCAGAGACATGAACAGAGATCTGCACACCAATGTTTGTAATGGCATTATTCACGATTGCCAACAGTTGGAAACAATTCAGATGTCAACTGATGAATGGATAAACA
>PVKH010007061.1:0-20516 GCA_004027955.1 Chaetophractus vellerosus | reverse complement strand
GTAATGCGGGGGCTTTTTTTGGTTCCTGGGAATCATCCTGAATGACATTGCAATGACAGATATATGTCATTATATATCTTCTCATAGCCTGCAGAATTGTGTGGGAGAGAGTATAAACTACAATGTGAACTATGGTCCATGCTCAATGGCAATGCCCCAGGATGCGTTTATCAATTGCAATGAATGTGTCACACTAATGAAGGATGTTGTTTATGTGGGAGGGTGTGGGAGGTGTGGGGAGTGGGGCATATGGGAATCCCTATATTTTTTTGTGTAACATCTGCAATCTAAATATCTTTTAAAAAGTAAAAAATATATTTAAAAAAAGTTATCAAGAAGAAATGCAAGAGAGAGTTCAAAGATGCAGTAGCATACAGGGTTTTTTTTTTTTTTTTTGTTTGTTTGTTTTTTGGCTGAGAGATGTCCACAGGGCTTTCTCTCAATATATACTTTTATCAATTGTAATTCATCTCATTAAATTCCTTGTAATTATTTATCATTGATTGCCTTCTCCTTTAGTACATATTTATTTATGGATATCATTAATAATGCATACTTTTATTAAAACCCATATAGAGCTTTGCACTTTTCCAAAAAGCCTTACCAAAAATTCCTTAAGGGTACTGTTCTATTAATTAATGCTGTATGTTTTCTAAAAGATGGTAACTTTCTACTGGAGAAATTAAAGAAAGACTTTCTATGTGTAAATAATCAATTGCAGCAAAATCAAAGCTTGTCCTACATAAATTACACTTCACAAGGATATTGTAAATAATTGCTCTGTGTAGTGCAGATGTTGCTGGAAAAAAATGAGTTATATCTCTGTATATGATATAGAATTCTTGTAAAAGCTGTTCTTTGATTTGTAGGTGTGGTGCTGAATACACTGTTTCCCTGTCTTTTGATTCTCTACTTACCTCATTGTTCAAAACAACAACAAAAACAACCACATTCCCACTGGGCATAATAGTAGTGTGACTGAAGATGAGTCTGCCATTGTGGTTTAATAGCATGTTACAACAATGCCATATCTTTTACTGTTGTGATTCATTAACTATCTGTTTATGAGTCGGCTATTTCTTTCATTATATGTTAGCTTTTGAAGAACTTCCTGTCAATTATTCTTTAGCCTGGACTAAATTCAGATGAAGCTGTTTGGAAGCAATAGTTCTTTCAGAACTGATAGCCTGGCTTTGTTCTAGGACAATAGTTGGTAAATATTTTTTGTTGTTTTAATAACTTTTATTATTCTTGGGAGATATTGATGAAGTTTGATTAGAAATCAATGGCCCTACCAAATAAAAAAGGGATTCTATAAGGTGAAATAGAGCGTGGTACCCACAAAGTCTTAAGATAGAGCATAAGCTCTTCAGGGAAAGATTAGTGTCATGTGCAAGTTAAAGTCCTGTGTCATGTATGAAGGTGGGAGTACCTGTTGGAATGATAATGTAGGAGGAGAGTCAGCCTATTTTACATGTGTTCTATACTTCATATTTATGTTTGTATATAAGACTTTAGAAACTCTTAAGCAATTCTCCACAGTATTTATGTCAGCAATATATTTATTTAAGATTTATTTTAATTTATTTATATATCCCCCCCTTGCTGCTTGTGCTTGCTGTGTTCATTTGTCTTGCGTCTCTCTGTGTCTGCTTGTGTCCCCCTGCTGTGACATCCCACTGAATCAGCTCAACGTGCGGCGGCTTGCCTGCTCGCGGTGGCTTGCCTGCTCGTGGCGGCTTGCCTTCTCCAGGAGGCCTCGGGAACTGAACCCGGGGCCTCCCATGAGGTAAACCAGAGCCCCACCAACTGAGCCACAGCTGGTTCCCTATGTCAGCAATATTAATCCCTGTGAATAGAAGAGAAAATGATTTCAATAGCTTTGCCTCAGATCTGTTACCTAACACTTAAGTTAGTGATTAAGAAAACATTTTTAACACCTCACCTTCAGGATGGATGTGTGCTAATTTCTTAATTTTTTAATAGCATCCTTAGATGCTGTTCAAGGTGATTAATTCAGACCTAGAAACTTAACTATATAAAGTTGTAAAGTCAACCACTAGGATCACTGAAGATAATAACAAAAGGTGGAGGAGAAAGGGTATCAGGCTAGGTAACTAAAGTCCTCATCTCCCACAATGAGGAGGTGATAGGCACTGCCAGGCATTCATGAATCAATATATATCTATATATGTGGTGGTAGCCAGTAAAATAATTAAAAACAAAATATGTCAAAATACCTATTTTAAAGGAATAGGGCTAGAGCATCAGGTCTGGGAAAAGGAGACCTTACCTTTTCACTTTTCACTTCCATTTGGTTTGAATTTATTTTTCATGTGTATCCTATATCTTTAGAATGAAAAAAATCTCTTCTTTGGTGCTTCTATTCACTGTCCCCATTGTCTGTACTTTTTAATAATTATGTGTAGTTTTCCTCAAATAGCTCAAATCCTGCATCCCTCTGTAAGAACGAGCATCTCATGGCCTGCCATGCGTTTTCACTGAGTTGGTGCTCCCTGCCAACCCTCCAGTCCTGCTGTCCATACCATGCAGTAGGAGATCATGATGGAGCAAATTAGCTGTCTTCAACTATTTGAGGGGCTATCATGTAGACCAGGGGTTAGGTTTGTTGCAAAGCATGGTTACAAAGGTTAGAATGAAGACCTATATGCAAATATTGGAAGCTGGAACAGCCTTAGCTGTTCAGAGATGGAGTGAATTACTTTGGCAGGTTCTGAGGACGCGTTGCTGGAAGGTTCCAGCATAGGGTAGATTACTAGAGGTTGAGCATTGAGATGAAATCGTGGCTGAATTTTTGCTCTGTCTGGGGAGACAATATACACAGAAAGTCTTCTTTTGGTATATAGCATCTAAGATGATGTTTCTGCAAGCATGACCCATAGAGCTTCTGCGTGGAAATCAACCTGCAAGGTTTGAAAATTTCTGTGCCCCAAACTACCCCTCCTGCATCAGAATCTTTTGAGTCCTGGGAATATTAACTTTCAGTTAGCTCCTCAGGTGGTTCTGTGAGTTTCTACACGGAAAATAGGAACAAATACACACTCTGCCAGATTGATATGTGCTTTGAGAATGTAGCACTTATGTGACCATCATCATGTGTGCAATGAAATAGTGTCTGGGGATAAGATCAAGGCCAATATTTTTTTGAAAGTGTGTACTTTTTGTTTTATAGTTTTTCCTCCTTTCTTCATTTTATTTTCTTTTATTTTTCTTTCTCTAAATGCTATGCTATGGCAATAGTGATGAATGTTGATGAGGCAATAGTTAATCCAACCCCAGGCACTCATTTTCAGGTAATTATTTGAAACCAGAGCAGCACTTAACAGCACCGACTTACCTGCTTGGAAGATTAACTAATTAAATGCTTAAGCTAGAAGACAGGCTTTTTCTTTTTCTTTTCTTTTTTTTTATTCTACTGGTTAAGAGAAAAGAAAGGAAAAAGGAGAATATTTTGCCTGCCATCATTTTACATTATAAAAACATGAAGTGTGATTTTGAGTTCTTTGTTCTGCAAAATAGGATAGAAGACTAATTAATATGAAATAATGGGGGAGGTGTGAAGAAAATAATTTTTATTCAGCCAGATTTCTTTTTTAAAACGATGTGATATGAGGGCAATGTTTTTTGACAAATTATCCAGATGACTAAGGGAAAAGAAAGGTTTTGGATTTCATTAGCTAGCTAGATTTTTTTTTTTTCATATTGTCTCCAATGACTGCAATGTGGACTATAAATTTTAGTCCAAATTATCACTTAATAATAAGAGAGAATAATGAGATATATGCTACAGTACCAGTAAGTCATCACTCCATTGACTACACAAAAATAAATGCCAATATCTTTTATTGATACAGAAAGAGAGGATTTTTTTTGCCTGAGACAACCATCAAATAAAACCTTAATATATTTTTCACAGCCTTATACTTGGCCAGGCCAGTATTGAAAGTATGTCTTCCTGAGAGCCTTTGTTGCACTTGGATGCCCGTTTACTTTTGGAACTCTGTAGCAATGTATCAAAACCATCTCTTTTAAAGCAGAATCCATTTCAAACAACAGTGTTCTGTCTTTAAAAGTTCCGGTCACCTTAACATTAAAAGAAGAGTTGAAATATTTGCTATGGACAATAGAGTTTGGGCTAAATCTCACATGTTATTAATCTTGTAGTGTTCACTCATTTACTCTGGTAGTTTGGTTGCACTTTTCCTTTCCATATGCACTTTTTACTATGTAATATTGCACTGCTTTCTCCTCAAAGGTGGCTGTGATATGGTTGCCTGTGAAATGATCCTGTTTATAGTTTTATGTCAGCTTGTTAAATCAAGGAAGTGATCAGAGGTTCTTTGGTATGATAAATGTTAAGGTATTGTGACAATTGCCATTTATGAATTCTGATCCAACCACCTAGATTTCATCTCTTTTTCTTCCTTTTTTTTTTTTTGAAATGAAGAGACCAGGGCTTTTCAAATCATTCTTTAAGATGGTATGACCTCTTTAGTAGAATCTGAAATGTAACTCTAATAAATATTCATCTAATCTTCAGGACTCATACACAGAGTTTACCACCATTTCAATTTCAAGCTTTCATTATCTGCCACTGTCACTGTCACTTTGGACTAGCTCATTTTAACCCCTTTGATAGTGACAACAAAAGATATAGATCCTCTTTATATTTCATAGTTATGTTTAGGCTTGGTGAGGAATCTTATAATATTCATTCACGCATGCTTGTCTCACAGGATAAGGTAACCATATCATTTGCTTCGGTTCTTTTCCTTTTCTAGTTTAAATTCTAAAGCTCTTCTTTTTTATTTCCAAATTCATTTTCCTTAGTATATCCAATTCTCTCTGGCACTCACATGAACATCTGTGGGTGGTGATGGGCGATGTATTGAGATAGTGCACATCCCCTCCTGAGCAGCTTTACAGAAAACAGGAAAGTACAGCATAGCTCTGTGGCAGATGGACTTTCAATTAGCATTCACTGTGATCTTTCCCTTTCATATCAAGAAACATGAGCTACATTCCCTACTTAGTATGCTGACATTTCACAGTTGATATCCTCATATATTTTTCCTCTCACTTGATGGGCAGGGATGGGAATTGAGGTGTCCTTTTCAAACAAAACTTGCTTTCTTTCTAAGCATCTGTGAATATTGACTACAACAAATCTATTTGGCTGTACCCTACTTGTTTGCTACTTTCCTATGTTGTACACCAAAAGCAGTGACTACCAACTGCTGAAAAATTCTCAATGGCTCGCTAAGAGTTCATTACCTGTTTAATCAATGATTGCTACACATGAATACATATTCAGTTTAGTGTGTATGATAAGAAAGGAAACTTAATACCATCTTTCATTTCTTTTTACCTCTACCAGTGTGAGTACTTGTGTTTTATTGATTAAAGAAGTCAGAGAAATTGGCGTTAAAAAAGCTCTTCAGCCATTAGATAATTTCAAATATGGTATATAAAAAGTCTTGACAGTGAAAGGCATTATCTGGTTTAATGTAGGTCTTGTGTTTTGAAAATATTTTTACTTTGTATTCTGGAACAATTAGATAGTTAAGCCATTTTCCCAAATGGAAAAAATAGGTTTTGCCGGAGAGGTAGGGAATTGTACCAACACTTGAAGCTTCTTTTTAAAAACTCAGTTTAAAATATTAAAAAACTTTCAGTAGAAATATCTCTTGCTTGTTCTCAGCCCTGCAGTAAATTTGGTTATGGAAAATTTAATACAGTCTGTGTGGAGAGTCTGGAGATAAGTAAGTGTGTTGTTTCCTCTTGGGTAACTCCAAATTGTTTTCTTTAAACTTGTGATTTAGCATGTAATCCTCTAGGTGAACCCTAACAATCCAGTTGTACTGTATCATCAGGACCTCAGAAAGCAGTAGGTGATTGGTTGGCTTCCTCACTCAGTCCAGCCCTGGGCTTAGGAGAAAGAGAAATGCTGGTGCTTATGATGAATTCATGCATGGAGTTTATTTAGATCGGAAAGTAACCATGAATGATCAGAAAAAGGAGAGGATTTTACCTACTTTGAAGGGGTTTACAACTCATTAGTGAGTGACAGTTTTGAAAATTCCATCTCTGTAGATAAAAACACTGGCATTACCTGTCCTGTGTCTTTGAAGGGGTGACAAATACTTATGAAAGTTTCAAGGCCAGCCTACAGAAACAGAAGTGCTTTTGTCCTCTGAGAAAAACAGAGAAGGATCTGTGATGGAGGAGGGGGTCTAAATCACTGACCCTAACCATTCTGTGGTAGTAGAAAGTGGATTTTGCTAGCAGTGATTGCGTACAGCAGGTTCAGGTTATTCAAGCTAATATTTTTAGGGCCACCATTATGTGCCAGACGCTGGGCCAACCACTTAAGGTGCAAGTTCACATTTTATCCCCCAGCCCCTATAAAGTAAGAACTAGTATTTCTTCTTTTATGCAGATGTGAGAATTGAGGCTCAGAAAGGTAATTGTGGTAGGCAGAATTATGCCCCCTTCTCAAAGATGTCCATGTCATAATCCCTGGAGTTTGTGAATATGTTGACATGTTTTACATGGGAAAAGGGTCTTTGCAGATGTGATTATGGTTAAGGACCTTGAGATGGGGAGTTTATCCTGGATTATCCCAGTGAGCCCAATCTGACCACATGAGTCATAAAAAAGGAAGAATGTTTCAGAGAGAGTATATGATGATGGAAGAAGCGTCAGAGAGAAGTGACTTTGCAGCTTTGAAGATATAGGAAAGGGTCCATGAGTCAAGGAATGCAGCGGCCTGTAGAAGGAGGAAAAAGCAAGGGAATAGATGATTCCTTAGAGCATCCAGAAGGCAACTCGCCCTGTAAACACCCTGGCTTTAACCGAATGAGCCTGTGCTGATTTCTGGCCTCCAGAACTGTAAGCTAATAAATTTGTATTGTCTTAAGCCAATAAGTTTGTGGTAATTTGTTATGACAGCAGCCAAAAGTTAATACAGTAATGGTATTTGCTCAAGGACACAGGTACCAAGTGTTAGAACACGATTAAAGTTCAGGCATATCTGATTCAGAAGGTAGAGCCCTGAATCTCTGTGCCTTTGCCTCCCATGAAATTGCCAATGACTACCATCTTGTCCAACCCCCAGCTCAGAGTCTAGGTTGGCAGCAAAGGTCCCAGGTTCCCTTGGACATGGCCAATGACATTAAGGTTTGACTCTGGAAAACTCTGCAAGTAATCTAAAGTAGCTGGCACAGACATGTTTATTGAGGCAAAAACAAATACTAAAAATCTCCCAAACCCCAAGAAGCCACACAAACAAAGGAACAAATGAAAACCAAAGGGTCTGTAGAAACTTCTTCTGCTTAAACTGAAAATAACCCATTTTTGATGGCTTGAGTTACGTATCCCAATTTGGACATCTTAATTCTTGTGGGTGTGAACCCATTGTAAATAGGACCCCTAGAAGATGTTATTTTTTGTTAAGCAAGGGTCCAACTGAAGCAGGATGACCCTTAATCCAGATTACTGGAGTCCTTTATAAGCGAAGAAATTTAGAGGACAGTCTGAGAAAGCTGTGGAGAGAAGTCAAAAGTCAGAAGTCAACGGCATCGGAAGAGGAAGGAGAGGATATGGCCATGTAATACGAGGCAGGGATAGAAGATGCGGAACCTCAAGGATCTTTGGTAGCCAGCACCAGACTGTTACAAACTTTGGGAGAAAGCATCACCTTACTGGCCCCTTGATTTTGGATTTCTCCCAGCCTCAAAACCGTGAGCCAATAAATTCCCGTTGTTTAACCAATCCATTGTATGGTATTTGTTCTTACCACTCAGAAAAGCTAAGCCACCACTCCAGGAAGAACTTGGACTTTGGAGACAAAGAAGTCTGGGTATAAATCCTGGCTGTGACCTAAATTTAATTACTGTGTTACTTTTGGCAAGCCATTTATCTTATTTGAGCCCCGTCTTTTAATGTAAAATGGAGTAAACGATATAGATGTTATGGTGCAGTTTTAAGTATTGCTCAGTGGCCCAGAGCTATTCAGAGTCCTCTTTTCCATTTTGGAAGTACAGTCCTCCCAGAGCCCACAGGTTCACTGATGTACTTCTAGCTAGTTTCTGAATTCCATGAGATATGAAAACATAGACTGATGGTGCTATGAAGCTCGTCTTTGGCCTTTCTGCTTCTTACATGAGCCTTACGTAAAGTTAGGTGGCTGGGAATATGTTTCCTCCGATCGCCAAACCCAGCTGTTTACCTAAATGACTACAATGATGAGTTGGTTCTTTCCCTTTCTCCAACTTCTTCTCATTCTACATTTTTCTCTTGATGTTATTTTTCAATTCCTGCTTTCCTCTACCTCGTTTACCATTTTAAAATGCAAACTGGTGGGAAATTAGCTTTAAGACATGGAAACCTGCTTTACTCTCAACTTTTATGGAATGTGTATTCTATTGGATTAATGGATACCTCTTCTACTTAAAGCTCAGAGCGAAGGCACGAGCAGCCCTTTTAAGGGGAGATGGGGGGTGGGGAGAGAAACTCTTACATTAGAAAACAAACAAAAACAGAAGAACCCCCAAAATTTCAAAACCACACAGAAGACACAGGAGCTTATTTCCAGCTGAGATAGCTATGTCTGGCTAGAGGGAGACCTTAATAAGTTTTTAGCTGACCATAAAACAACTGAGTGGCTAGTTATTTATATACCCTCCTACCTTATTATAATATATATGTATTTTTTTTGCCACATAAAGGTGTCTTTGTTACTAGAAACCTGAAAGACCCTACTTAGCACTTTGCATTTATTCATTCTTTATAGATTCATATATTAAAAATATTTATTGAGTGCCTACTGTATGCTATGCCTGGGGCTAAGTGCCAAATGGGTAATGGGAAACAGTGATACACAAGACAGTCATGGTTGTTGCCTGTTTGGAGAATTCTTTTCCTGAAAACACTTAAAAAAGAAAACAGGTATATGAACAACAGAATATCATAGTTACAATTGTGCTAAGGGTTATGAGGAAATTAAATATGTGAATTGTGATAGAATAATAATAGCAACTTTAAATGGTCAGGGAAGGCTTCTCTGAAGAGGTAACATCCAGACTGTTTGAATCGAGAGGCATAGAAAAAATTAGGTCCTGGGAAAGTGGAGACAAGTGTGTAAAGCATAGAGTAGAGCATATGCTAATACCCTGGGGAAAGAAAGGGCTTGTTGGTGTGTCCACAGACCTGAAAAAAGACCCTTGTAGATGGAGGGGAGTTAACTAGGAAAAAGTGATTCAAGATGAGGTTGGAGTCATGAGCCTCATGCAAGGCTTTTATAGACCGTGCTGAAGAGTTTGGGTTTTATTCTTACCATATACTAAGTCATTGATATATTTTTAAAGCAAGAAAATGTCAGGCTTTAATTTATGCTTTATGAAAATTTGTTATGCAGAGAATAGATTGTGGAAGGCAAGAGTTGAGTCAGAGAGCCCTTTTAGATGAGAGGTGCGAGGAGCATGAATTGAAGTGGCTGGTGGCAGTGAAGATGGAAAGAAGAGGACTGTAGTCCATGACACAATGCTCTCAGCCCCTCTACGAGGGTCTCCTCCTGAAAGAGGTTATGTGCAGTTGTCTCTAGAAAAAGCAGAAGGTTTGCATTTCACTCATGTTCTTATCTTTGATTCAAGATTTCAACTTGCAAAACATGAATGCCTTAAATGACTGAAAATGAACCATAGAGATTTCTGTCAGTCCTTAATAGATAACATACTAACATTTATTTTCTTCTTTGCATAGACATTTGTATGTTTTTAGCTAGAATTTGGTACAGTGATTTGGGGGGCAAATATTAACCCACCTGTGAGCTGAAAAGTTAAGATGTAAAGAAATAACTTCTTATATCTTAGCTTGTGTGAGAACTGTTTTAAAGATCTTCTGATTCTTAGTATAGTTTATAAAATTCAGGATAAATAGCCAAGTTTATTAGGTATGAAATTGTCTCCAGTACAGATCTAATATCTCCACATATTCCTATTACCTCTGATGATGAACTCAACGTTATGTAAGAAGCTTTGCTTTATTCTGAAAACATTCTATGGAATTTTAAAGATGCCAAAATACAAATGAATGCAACTTAAATTTCATTTTGAATGGAAAACAAAACATCAGTAGTGCGAAATTCAACAATAATGACAAGTTAAGGCTTTAAACAGAAAAAAAAATCCTTTGAGGAATTAAAAAACTAATCATCTTAAAACAATAAACGCTTATCCACATTGTTTATACGTAGTATTCTGCTTGTTAAAGAAGCTTTAAAAGTCTACTTTAGTGTGTAGAGTTAGTGCTGTGTTTGTGAATTAGAGTTGCTAACTGCTTGAATTGGCAACTGTGCATTTTGGTAGACTTTTGCTTTGAATGCTAATGTGATCTTTTAATTATCATTTTGGTGTTACATTAGATACAGTATGGTTTTCCCAATGTCATGTCCACTTTATCAGTGTCAATGTGCTACCATAACCTTAAATATGACCAGAGGTAACTGTTATTGAGAGCTGTGCCTGTTACTGATGTTTTACAGTAGTGTAATTTGTTTTTATTTCTTTTGATTTTATGCTGATATGAGTTTCAGCAGTATTTGCCTGAAGCCTCTTTCAACTTTTCCTTTTAATTAAAAAGCCTAATTGGGAGTAATAAAAACTTCCAATTAAGCCTTTTAAATAAAAACTGAAAGCTGAATGTGGCTGTGGTTGCAATAGAGGCTGGAATGGACACTTTCATTATGGAAAAATTCTATTATTGCAATACAATTTGGGGTTTGCAGGTTTAACTTGAGACTTCTGAGTTAGGAGAAGCAGACCTTGGGAGAGATGCTCAAACAGATACAGTTAAACACCCAGGTTTTTTTTGGGGGTAAGGGGGCTTTGTTTTTGAGGCAGGATATGTACTGAAGGGGAGTTTGAATGAACCCTCATCATAATGGAAGGGTACACTAGATTATAATTTCAGTGATATTTCATTGTAATAATAAAAATAAAATATTTAATATTTGAACAAAATCCATAAAATATTCTAGCATATTTTATTTAGGTACAAAAGAACCTAAATTTTTAAATTTAATTTATTTTCTTTCATTTTTAGCATTTAGTCTAGAGAAAGCCTGCAATGGCCAACTAAGATTACAAAATATATAATTAGACAGATTGGTGCATCATTTCCTGATCCATGTATACTATTTGAATAATAAAAGACTAAAGTAAACATTTTATATTTTGAAATATATAAATATGTGGGTTTTTAAAATTTTCCCATAAATGTAAGTTTATAGATCAAATTTTAATTCCTATTAACTTGTAGTATTATATATGTTTGCAGGCGAGGTGTTGGATTGAGAAAGAGGGGTATTTTAGGTTGGCTTTATGATTGGCTGTTAGTTGATTTCATATACTTTGGAAAGGTTAGAGATGAGAAATTTTCTGTGGCTGGATATCTCAATCAGGTGAAATATTATTTTAAAACAACTTTATCTTATGGTCATTAACGTAATTCATGCCCACTAAAAAAAACCCTGCTTTATTGTTTGCTTTCTTATTATACAACAGGTACCTGTTGCTTACAGAAAAGTTGGAAAGTATAAAAACTCAAAATCACCTAAAATGTTATCTAAAATTGAAATGAATATTTTTGGAATATTCTGTGCAATTTTTTCCCTCTGTACTCTTCTGAATATAATCACACACACACACACAAACAAAATTGAGATTATATTATCTATATATTTTTTTATTTATTATTTTCACTTAGCACATTGTATCTAAGCATTTCTCATTTTAAAATGCATAATGTTTCAAATATTCATAATATTATATTTTTCTATGTTTCCTAATTTATTACACTAGTTTCTAAATTTTTAGATATTTGGGATTGAGAATCTGAATATCATAGCAGCTAAGAGCTCAGATTTTGAAGTCAAGCTTTCTGTATTTAGTTCTTGGTCCCCAAATTTACTACCTATGTGATATTTGGCAATTCCCTTTTCTGAGCTTAGTTTCCTCCTTTATAAAATGCAGAAAAGAATAGTGTGCTTTTCATAGGATAGATATGAAGAATCTATGGGTTATCTATGTAAAAATGCCATGACACAGAGTAATATTCACTGTTATTGTTTACAATTATTTTCCATTTCAGTAGTTTATGAATTTTCAAATAATCTAATAATATTTATAATTGGATAGCATTAAATCTGTGGGTTAGATTTAGAAAAATTATCTTATTCCCTGTTGTCCTTCTTCCCACTAGAATGATTTATTTAGACCTTTGATTATATTTCAGCAATTTTTGGAAATTTATATCATTTGGAGCCACATATTTATTGCTAAGATTATTCTTAGATATTTTATGTTGTTTTTGGGTATATTATGAATGGAATATTTTTTTCTTCTTTGCATCCAATTGCTTGATATTAGTATGCAAGGCAGCTATTGATTTTGTTGTTGTTCCTTTTGGAAGCTATAAAACTTTTTTATTCATTGATAACAGCTATTGATTTTTAGCTATCTATCTTGTCCAGCATTTTGCTAAACTTTTAGTAATAACAATTGAAATTGAATATTACTTTCAAGATGTTAGGGTTATTCTAGTAAAATTGTCTGGTTCTAAGACTTTAAAAATATAATGTTTAGAGAGATTTAAAAATTTCTCACCTGAATATTATCCTTTTCATGTTTTCCCTTTTCCCTGAGTCAATTTTGAAATTTTATCCATTTTTTTCCTAGAAAATTATCTATTTTATCCACTTTTTTCAAATATCTTAGCATATAACTTCACAGTTAATTCACTGGTCATTTTTAAAAATTTCCTTATTTATTGTCAGAGTCCTTTTTTGTATATAATTTTATTGACCTATTCTTTTCATCTTTATTCTTGATTAAATTTTCTAGAGATTTATAAATATTATTATGTTCTTAAAATAAATATAAGCTCTTGTGTTTATTTTACTATTTTCCTTTTGTTTCAAATTCACTTTTACTCTTTTATTTTTAAAAACATAATTATTTTTCCAGTTTTCCAGGAAAAAGATTAGCGTATTTAAACAGATCAGAAAATATTTTTATCATAAATTTGCTTCCGTATTTTGTCATACAATTTTTTCTTTTTTTGGTCATTTCTAGTCTGTTCCTAAGTTTTAGAAAAGTGCCTTTTTAACCCTAATAATATATAAATTGCTGCTTTTTTACTGTCTTATCATTTCCTATCTTGGCTATTGCAGTAGTTTCCTGCATCTGTGTCTCTGTCCCTGCCATGCCATGCTCTAGGCTACTATAAAGGATTATCTTTTTAAAAGCAATATATGGGGCCCAGCTGTAGCCCAGTGGATAGGGCCCCGGTTCACCTCATGGGAGGCCCCGGGTTCAGTTCCTGGGGACCTCTCGAGTGGGGCAGACTGTCTTGAGAGGGCAAGCCGCCACAGGCGGGGCAAAAAGCCGCCACAGGCGGGGCAAAAAGCCGCCCGCGAATGGGCAAGGCTGCCGCTCACTGGATCGGGGGAGACAAAGCAGACACAGAAGAACGCTAGAATGAATGAACACAGCAAGAACAAGCAGTAGGGGGTGGGGGGATATGTAACCAAAAATAAATAAATAAATAAAAGCAATATACTCTAGTTCCCAGATTAAATGTGTCCACTGACTCTCTGCTTTGTACAATGTAAAGTCAGTGTCCTCAGAAGGCATATTAGACCCTCTGTAATTTAGCCCTAACATTCATCTTTAATCCTCATCTGTCATTTTGTCCCCATCACCTCCTGAAAATCTGCTCCTCATTCACACTGTTTGACTTCCTTTATTTGGTTGCTCTTTCTCTGCTTCTCTGGTCCCATCCTTTATTATGTATAGACTTTCTATGTAACTTCTCCTTTAACCCCAGTAATAATTCATTCGTCTCTCATGGGAGCTCTCATTGTGTTTTGAAATTATTCTGATACAGCCCCCACCACATTCTACAGTCATTATTTGCCTGCATGCTTGCCTCCCACAGTTGGCTGTTGATAAGGACAGGGAGCAAGTCTTTTTGGCTTTTATAATACCATCACATTTCATTGTCAAAATGATTCTATGAATTAGATGGTATCTATTTTTGCAGATAAAGAAACTGAGTTTCAGAGAAACTAAATATTTCCAAAGCCACAAAACTAGTCAATGATGTAGCTATGATAACCTGAATTTATAACCATTACATTAATATTTCACAAACTTCAACAAAATTATCTCCTCTTTGCAAAGACGTGTAGGGATGGAGGGCAGTGTCAGTGAACTTAGCCCGAAATAGCCCTATATAAACCCCCAAATTATTTGAAGTACTTTCTTTCCTAAGAAACTTCATTAGTTTAATCTACTCTAAAATATATTCATTTATGATTTCAAATAAGCAGTATCTTATTCTTTTCCATTAGGAAAAGCCATTGTCATCTACTTGGGTTTGATAGAAAATTGTAGATATTGTTGAGAAGGACCTTTCACGTTCTGAGAGTTAGGCTGAAATATAAAGAGATGAAGCCTCATTTAAAGTTCAGCGTTGAGGCAGTGTCCCTTGTACATTAATCCGGGCTCCCACAAAAGGGTGGATACAAATAACAACAGCTTCTACCCCCTCAGTCACTGAAGAGACCTATCCAGAATGCTGCTAAAAGCGGGGTATAGGGCAAAGATTTTTAAGCTAATCTTAGTGTAAATATCTATGCGCTGTCTTTTTGAGAGGTCAATACACCTGTTTACATAGTAAAAGATTTTCTGAGCTCTGGCTTTTTTACTGTTCCAGGAAAATTGTTGCCAAAAGACTTTTTAGTAAGAGTAAGATTCTTGATTGTATTGACTAGGAAGTAAAAGTAATGAAAAATAAAATTATAGCTTCTTGTATTTTGTAAACCAAATTTTCATCTAGCTCAGTTCCATCAGAAAGTTGAACTAATTTTTAGAAACCAGGTTTTTTTTTTTGCATGTGCAATTTAGCCTTTAAAAACTCTGCAGTTTATAAGGTGACAAGCTCGTTTTAAAAAAAGGAAAAAATGTAGCTCTGCACATCTCCCTAGATTTCATTTGTAAGGTTATCTCCTCTACTGGACCAACAGCATTTGGAATGAGTGTTCTCCAAGCTATGGCTCTCTTACATTTGAATGTACCTCAAATATTAATACTTTTGGTTTTCTGATAAAATAAATGACCGAATTTTTTAGTCATTCATTACACTTGGAAATATTCTACTGTTAGTGTTTTCATAGAAAACATGGATTGTCCAATTTGCAAAATAGAATTCTGCTAATATGTTAGTGCACAAATATGACAAAACTTCGCCATCCAGTCATCAGCCTCCCTTCCTCAGTCCCTCCCTCTTCTAACCTCCCCTAGCTTCTCTCCAAGGTTCACCTTGCTTTAATGTTTATTGGGAGATAAGAAGTCTTGTCCCTTCACTTGCAAGTGATTTCTATTGAAGCTACTTTTCTGAACATCTTTCCCAGCACTGCCTTGGGCCACCATTTATGGGGTTGCTAGGTGTTCTTGGACACAGTCCCCTCAACAGAATGCTGCGGGCTTGCGGCAGAGCCAGGAGAGAGGTAAATGTGAGTGGTTTGACTTCCCTGTACCTCCTCCTCCCCTTGTTTTTCCCAACATGCTCACTAAGAGTAATGCATTTATATCAGACTGGACAGAATTATTGAGGGTTTCTAGAGGCTTATTATAATGAGAAGACAAATATTTTCAGCAGTAGAGGATTCCTATGACTGCCTCCTTGGTTCAAGGAAAAACCTGTTTCTAATGGGATGCTCTCATTCTGGTCTACCGGACGTAGCTTTTGCTTCTTAGACTTCAATGTATCTCCACTGTTCTAGAACACGAACACTTCTTCAAAACTTGGTGGCATGAAACTCCATTACTTTAAAGGAAAACCTATAGGATATAATGCTCTGAAGTAGGACATAACCCAAATCTTCAGTTATTTAGTTTACATTAACTTGAGAAATGCTTTCGGCAGGACCATCTGCATTGTAGACTTTGGCACTTTGAGTTCAAGAAAACTGTGCCCTTAGTAAATTGAAATATGGTGACATTTAATATGATATTTTTTCTCATGACAATAAATGCTTTTTATAAATTTTGGTAAATCAAATCATATTTTAAATTTTAAATGTGCTAGGGGTCTGATAGTTGAAGGAATAATACGATGAATCATTTTGTAAGCCAAATAGTCAATTTGTAATCAATCTTATAGAATAGCCTTAGTTTGCATATATTATCTTTAAAGTGGGCATGTATCTATTTACAATTTTCTGTCTTAATTCTTGTCAAACACTATATATATTGTACTAGTATCAAGTAAAATTAGATACAATGCAAAATCAGATTTTTTCCCTAATATTGTGAAATAGTAACTCTTCTAAATGGACATGGGAATTTATGTGTGTATGTGATATTGGACACACTAATAAATTAACTCTTAACTTTCATTAATTATCATCATAATGTAGAGTTCTTCTTGGGATGTAGGTATTTATAAGGTAGCCCATAAAAGAAACAGACAGAGGAGCACCATGCTTCTCAGGTCAAGTATCCATCTTCCTCTACTTGTCCACAAACCTTAACTTCTGTGAGGACCTGGCTTTGGGGACTCAGGGGCTAGGAAAGAGAGCGAAAGGGGAAGAGGATGTCAGTGACTGAGAAAAAGATAATATCTTTTAAAGGAAAATAGTCATCAAGTCTGACTGAGGTGTTTAAAAGTCCAGTCAGGAATCAGCAAACTCAAACAAAGAGGTTTTAATACCAGAAAATGGTCCACAGGAATTACAAAAGCTGAGAAGCCAAAGGAAAAATGGTAAGTCAACCTGGACATTAACAACAGGAGGAAGCCATTCCCAAATAGGTTGTGGGGGGTTGGGGGGGCTACAGCAGGAAGAAAAGATGTTAGCAGAGTCCCCAAACCCAGGGTTATAGGTGGGAGCTAGGACCATGGTGGGGGCTGTCCTGTGGCAGCTGAGTCTTTGAAGAGAAGAGCTATTCTGAGGGGCAGGACCCATGGGGAGATATAGTTGTAGATACTATTCTAAGTTGTGGGAAAGGAGGTGTTGGTGGAAACAATATTGTTTTTCTTTTTTGCACCACCCTCCAATCTCCCACATTTTACTTCCATTAGCAAAACCGAGGTGGAAATTAGTGGGCATTGTTGTCTGGTCATTTGCAGGAGTTAATTCTCCTGATGTACAAATCAGAGCAGCAGTAGGGCAGAGAATGGATCTGAGAGTAAGCAGCCCTGGAATCATCAGGTCAGCCTGATATATTTTAAGTGCCCCACAAATAATTGTTGAGTTAATCAGTGATCCTAATGATCTCTCAAGGAACAGTGACTTTTTTTCTTCTTTATCCTGCAGCCATCTTAAGACATACAAAATTTAGAAGCAGTTCTGACTGTTTATCTTTCATCTATCACCGTATCTCTTATTGACATTTAATGTCTACTTGGAAATCGAACATCATAGATGCTTTATTTGGGTTATGCATACCTGTGTGTTTATAAAATATTATACGGTAAAAAACATATTGATGGGCTAGAGACCCTAAAGATTCTATGTTAGGATTCCTGTATATTTAGATAGTAAGAGAAGCGGTTGGGACTACCAAATTTTTTAAGAGAGTGCAACTAGAAAATGAGTCTGTTTAAATCCAAGACATTGAAACAGACTGAATTAAAGTAGAGCTATAGAAAAAAAATTTGGACTAAGAAGGCAAGGAAGATTCTAGAATTGACTGAGCAAACCCCTAGCTATTTGTCCTTTAACAAATTAGTTCTGTCCCTCTTTGTCTGCCTGTCTGTCTCTCTCTCTCTCCTTTCTTTCCTTTTTTCTTTAATGGTAAAGTTTAATGTTTGGATAGGATGTTCATTGAGATTCCTTTCAGGGTCAACATTTCATGCATACTTGTTGACAGCGTTCTACCAGTAAAATATGCCTTTTCCATATGACTCTGCATTGTGCTCTAATACCCAGAAAATTATTCTTGTCAGTAGAAGCTGTGTCTATTGGGTTTATACCTTTTTCATTCCTTTAGGACTTAGGTTCCCTGAGGGGGTGTTTTCAGTATTCTTTAATAGTGAAATCCCTTAAAAACATCATTTCCTGTTAAGAGCTTAGGTTTTCTCTCTTCCTTCTCCTTCACTACTCCTGTTCCATTCCTCCTCTCTTCCTTTTTCCTTATATATATATATATATATATATACTTACAATCTAATATGCACAAGCAATAAGAATAATTTAAGTGAAATATCCTCTAAAATATTTCATAGAAGAGTTGTATAATTGTCTAAGAGTAAATATGCAGAAAAATGAAATCAGCAGTAGAATTTACCCATACCTCTATACTAAAAATTTGGTTTAAAAAATGTAATGATTAAGTTGAAAAAAGTAGCCACTATGGTTGGACTTGCTTTTCAAGAGCTCAGCTGCTAATAATCTTCTTTCCCAAAAATTCAACCTTAAAGCATTTTTCCTTTAACCTGTTGATTTTTGTCATCAGTGAAATATAAGTGGTGTTAGGCACTGGTACCATCCTCTACCCAAATTCTGATCAAGTTCATTTTTCATTTGGGTACTGGATTCTCAAGGGAGAATGAAATGAGGCATCCTACTGAAAAGATAGAAGAGATAAACCACAGAACAGGAGTCTTAGGCATTGAAAACACAATCTTTGCCTACTTCAAAATTTACTTTAAAGGCTAAATTGTGCAGCAAGGGAAAGGAAGGTTTTAACTGGGAAAGGGAGGTTGAAAGCAGATATCTTTGCTTTCCTGTCTCTTTGAAACAACTCCCCACATGTTTTACCTCTAGATCCGTCAAACTGTAATGCTTGGATGAGTTACTAAGTAGAAATAAAAATGATAATTCTCTTTTATTTCTTCTTTTTCCATGCAGTCATAATAGGTGAATTTTCATTAAACATTGGAGAAGATAAAAAATGGGAAATGCACTTTCTCTGAACTCTCTCAGTGTTCTATAAAATGTTCAATTAACTGTACTTGCCACTGTCCATATTTCTTTCCATACTTTCTCAATTGCATGAGGTTCTCTAGTGGCTCAGTTAACCATTAAAAAAAGAGAGTCAATTTATTATTTTTCACTGAACTCAGAATAGCTGGGTAGATAAATACTGCTACTAATAATTTCATTTGCTTCATGACCTGTTGTTTAAACTTTTTGAAGCATTATAGCTCACTGGGCTCTAAAGGTATTTTAAAAGAAAAGGCAGCTAATAGATGTAGGGAAAAAACGTGTTTTTTTCATGCCGTTGTGAACCATATCTAGCCACCTTCTTTATTATAGGCCATCAAACCATATAACAGCCAAGCAAGTAATTCTGTTTCATACCTCATAGAGAACTAATAATAATAAAAAAAATTACAGATGAATATAAAGAGGTGGTTGAGAATATGGGACATTATGCATAGATTTAGGTCTGAATCCCAGCTCTGTAAACTAAGAGCTAAGTGATTAAGTGAACTGGGGCAAGTTATTTAACCTCTCTAAGCATTAGTTTTCTCATTTATTTATTTATTTATTATTATTTTTTAAAGATTTATTTTATTTTATTACATATCTCCCCTCCCCCTCCCCCCCTCCGTTGCGGCGACACGCCAAGGCCAGTCACTGCACAGGCGCTGCTTTCCCTGCTTGTGGGCAGTTTCTGCTTCTATTCACGGCGGCTCTGCTTCAGTTTGCGGGTGGCTGGTTGCGCTCCATTCACGGGCGACCTGCCCTGCCCGTGGCGGCTTTGCCCTGTCCGTGGCAGCTTTTTGCCCTGCCCACAGCGACTCTGGCCTGCCCATGGCGGCTTGCCCTTCTCAAGGCGGTCTGCCCACTAGGAGAGGTCCCCAGGAACCGAACCCAGGGCCTCCCATGTGGTATACTGGCACCCTATCCACTGGGCTATATGGCTGGCCCAGTTTTCTCATTTATAAAAATGAAGATAATAACACTGAACTCTCAGCTTGTTATCACGATTAAGTGAGATACTGAATGGAAAATATAAAAAATAATAAGTGGAACAGGGTAATAGCTCAATGGCTCAGTAATGCTATTATCAATGGAAACACTTGTTTTAATCAAGAGACTGCTTTACTACAGGAGAGCAAAGATCCAAACTGATTTCTCTTATTTCAGAAAAGTTGGGTTTAGCTCTATGTCAGTTTCTATTAAAAGGTGTGTGTTAGAGGAGGGAGAAAGGAAGGGAGAGAGGGAAAGTAAATACTGGCACAGTAGGTGGTGGCGTTCCTTCTTGAATGTACCTAAATTGATTGCTTTAAAACATTGTTTAGTGGCAGTGTAGGGTAACGAGCAATGGGCATGGAATGTGGAAACTTAGGTTTATATCATAGCACTGCCAATTACTGGTTGTATTAAATACTTGCTTCATGTAGGTGCCCAATAAATAATTATTAGATTTATTTATTTATTTATTTTTAAAGATTTATTTTTTATTTATTACATACCCCCC
>PVKH010007060.1:0-20520 GCA_004027955.1 Chaetophractus vellerosus | reverse complement strand
TTTTTTCTAATACAATTCCTTGTTTCTAGGAAGGATTCTGTAGGAAAATTCTTAGAGATAGAATTCCTGTGTCAAAAAGTGTATGTATTTAAAATGTTAATGCTACATTGCATTTCCAAGAATACAATCAAATTCATTTCTATCAGAAGCATTTGGGAAGCTTTTTTTTTCCTTTTTTACCAACTTGGGTTATAATGAAAATACTTAACATTTTCTAATATGTCAGTCAAACTTATGTCTCATTTTTAAAATTTGCAGGTCTTTGACATTAGTGAGATCAAGCTTATCTTTCCTTTTGCTTTGAAGAAACACTTCATATTTATTGATATTGCCCTTTGTCAAAAATACTAAATATTTCCATGATTTTTCTTTGCTTTTCAATTTAATTTATGTTGGACACTTTTAGGTGATGGCACAATATGTTTAACATTTTATATATTAAGTGTGTCAGGCTTTTTTCTTCAAAGTTTGTGAGTTCAAGTTCAACTTTGCATTAGGAGCCCTGCGGGGAGAAGTTGAGGAAATCCAAAATTCAGCAAATGTTCTAAGAATAAGGTGGTGGAGGGGACATCACCATTCCAGACCCCTTGGGATTGGTGGATGAACTATGGACTAGGATGGACTTGTTGGTGTCCTGCTATAGACTTGTAATACATTCAATGGAAGAAATGACAAAATTATGTGGAGCCAGGGTCACTGGACACTTTGGGAGCAGGGTGAGGGAAAAGCAATTATAATGTGGGTTTTTTGGGGGGGACCTGAGAATTGTTGTGGGTGATGTTGCAATGGAGGATGTAGGCCATTTTGTATCATCATGTATCATTCAGAACTGTATGGGAGAGAGGGTCATCTACAGTCTGAACTGTGATCTATGCTTGATGGCAAAGCCCCAAAATGTGTATATCTATCACAGGCATTATGCCACACCAAGGGATGTGTATGTGGGGGGTTGTGGGAGGTGTGGGGGGTGGCATATGGGTACTCCTGGAATCTCTGTGTAACATTTATGTAATCAATGTATCCTAAAAATATATAGAGATATATAAAAAATAAATTAAAAATTAAAAAAAAAGAAAATATATCATTTACTGTGTATTCAAAGGTTTTACTGACAGACACAATGCCTCTGTACCTTATACTTTTTCTTGTTTAGTACTCTATTGAAAAATGTGGCACAGAGCATTACCTAAGCTATCTTCCATATTACATATGAAGTAACAAATAGGGGCAAAGGGATTAAAAGCCAAAGTTTGTTGAAATTCAATGCCTTCACCCTGATACAATTTGGTGCTTTCCACCAAATTCTCCATTGCCAAATACCCTTTAATCCCTCTATTAAAAGAAAAACATCACCAATATAATCAAAGATGCAGGTTTTTTGAAGGAGAAATTGCTGAAGCAAGGACTTCTCAAAGAGGTGTTGCAGGAGTTCTCTGGGTTTCTAGGTTAGCTGGGTCACATAAAGGAATTTATGGACATGCCATAGGGTAGGAAAGGGAATAAAGAGTTTAGGGAGAAGCAAGAGACATGGGTATGGGCCTGCTGCAGGGTGAGACTCATAATGTGGAGCCCTGGGGTAGGCCTTTTTAAGGCCTTTCCTCCTCCCTTTTCCCCATATTAAGGAGAGAGCTCAGCTATTTGCTGTCTTGATTTGTTGCCTTTTTGCTTTCAGGGAACCAATGAGGAGGTCTTTCTCTTTGGAGTTATCCAGGGCTTCTTTTGAGCCTGGAAGTTTCAAATGGGACCTCAGTACCATGGCCTTGGTGGGCTTTTTGTTTATAATGCCTGTCAACCCTCAGGAGGTTTCTGGGTGGAGTCTCATGGCTATGTTCTGACCAACAGCCTTCCCTGTTTCCTATACTAACTTGCCACAGGGGGCAAATGAGATTGAGAGTTTCAAATATGATCTTGTTCACAGTTACTTATAAAGATCTTTAGGGAATCATTAAGGCTCCTCATTACATAGGAGGGCCTTACAAACAGGTCTTGCAATGCAGGAATCCAATATACATTAATTAACATGGTATGCTTGTCTATGCAGCAAAGCTATAGCTACTGGAGAGAAACTATGTTATCACCAGAGTTGCTTAATTGAAACTTTAGAAGATGTGGTCTACTTTCTCAGACAGCCTCTTCAGGCTGGGGGGGGGAGACAAGCAGACACAGAAGAACACAAAAATGAACACAGCAAGAACAAGCAGAAGGGGGGGGGAATATATAATAATAAAAAAAGTTGGACTGTGTTCAATTCCATGCTGGTGTCCATTGTGGTGATGGCACTGTACAGAGGATACATTTTCATGCCTCAGCACATCATGGCAATATTGCACTACTTTGAACTTGTTCAGTGACCAAGTTGTGATTGGGATCCAGAGGTTACTAAGGGAGAAACCACCCTCAGAAGATGGAATGACACTTCTTCAGGTGTCATAAGAAGTCCTAAAATAGATGTCAACATAAACAACCTTGTGACTATAAGGACTAAAAATCAAGAGTAGACCAGGAAAATAATTCTGACTCATGTGTTGTGTCCTTTATTTTTAATTTTGAAAGATGCTCTTGTATTTTGTCTATTTTAACATTGTAGTCATTTGTACTTTGATATCAGTATTTTCTTAACCTTTGTGACTGTTTCAATGTTACCCTGTGAAAGCTTTCTTAATGTAACTTTGAGTACATTTTAATTGCCTTCTATTTTTAAAACCCAAAGTCATTAGTTGGGCTCTACTGTTCTTGCTATTGTATGACATATACATCTGCCTGGATATATTTCTACTCTTGACCAAAGTTTTGCAAGAAACAGTTCAAGATTTGGGGCAGGGGGATGGGGAGGGAGGATATTTTATTGAGCACTACTTACAGAAGACTTATCTGTAAGTTTGAACTCAGGAGTACAGTTTTAGCTATCTAGGCTCTACTCTTTTTAACAGCTTTTGCTTTAAAACAATGTTTCTTAACAATGAAAAAGAAAAGAACTTGCAAAAGACAAAATAAAGGAACATTTCATCTTTTAAATATTTAATTCTTATATGGAATTATTTCCAGAGAACTTTGGTGATGATTCTTGTAACAAAATGTTCTCACATGGTTAAGTAGCATTATTATGTAAAGCTTACATGCCATAGAGTTTTTAACAGAAGATAAACCAGTTTCCTTTGAGGGCCACTGTTAACAGTGTACTTCCTTAAATTTAGTTTTATGATTGTAATGGGTTCTGTAAATGCATTTGCACATTGGAATAAGAAGGGATGAGATGAATTGCAGTTAAAAATTATAGCAAAATGAAGTATAAACTAGCTTAACATCCTTTCACTCTTTGTATATTTCTTTTTAAGATTTCTATTCTTTAAATGTAAAATGACTGCCTAATTTTTAAAATGTAAAATCATTAAATTCAAAGAGGATAAAAAAAGTTAACTGGTACTTTCTTATAAGTTCTGATTTTCTTTCTTTTAAAAAAAATTGGACCATAACAGTAGTGCACTTCAATTATGTTCTCTCTTTTTTTCACTCTCATACTCCTTTTTTTCTTTAAAACAAAAGCCAATAATACACACCTGTAAAACAAAAAGTAGATTCTTCACATTAACTCTTAACAATTAAAATTTCAGAGGTATATGGTATCCAATCCCTATGTTTAATTTGTCATTTCTGTCCCTTTCATATGTCTTCCTTCTTCATTACTTATCCCATTCAGTTATCTTACTGAATTGTGATATCAAATGGTTTTGTCTTTGCATTATTTTCCTCACTGTCAGCAAAGAATGAAGTTGGAACACTGGAAGTTAAATTTAAATTTCCTTAAGTCTGGGGAAGGTAGAAATAGTTGCATTTCTAAAAGAAAACCAGGTTATGCTAATGTTACAGACTACTTGTCTAGCACTAGTATAAAGCATATGTAGGCCAGATGATTTTTAATTCTCTAAATTTTCATATATATTCCATTAATTTTAACATTTTTCCTTTGGATTAATTTTTCTCAAGGCTATGATGATCAGACATATGTTTTGTGTTAAGTTATGACACTTAATGTCCTCTCAAATAACCTAACTTAGTTGTTCACAATTTTTCTGGGTAGTCTTTAAAGGAGGCCAAGATAGATGAACTACTAGAGCTACACTGAACATTATTTGCTTAGTATTTGTCTGTGATCATAATTCCTTCAATCTAAAAAGCCAGTCATTGTAAGTTGTGTCATTATTATACATATCACAAAGAAAATGGCTGCTAGTAAAACTATTCCACAATGCTAAGAAACAACCAATTTCAAGATATATATCTATTTGGAAATGTTAAAATGAGAATTACCTTAGCATAGATTAAATTTAGATATATCTTTGTCCAACTCTTCTTTTCTTTTGTATGAAAAAATCATAGAATACTGATCATAGGAATGATTTTCCATTTACAATGTATAATTGTTGTTCATATACTACAATGTTGTTATTTTACATTTACTGGGTCTCCTCCAGCTCTATTTTGGTTACTATTTGCATAGAATACCTTTTTCCAAACTTTCACTTTTAACCTGGTTGTGTCCTTATGTCTGAGGGGGGTCTCATGTAGAAAACATAAAGATGGCTAATATTTTTATATATTTTTTAAATCCATTCTATCAGTTTATGTCATTTGATTGGGGATTTCAATCCATTAACATTCAATGTTATTACTATAAAGGCATTACTTACTTCATCCATTTTGTCCTGTGACTCTCTGTATCATATCTTTTTATTGTCTGTCTTCTTATCCTTTAGTTTAACCTTCCTATTGATCTTCATTTCTAAACTCTTCTCCAATTCTTTCACCCTTGTTTTATTTCCTTTCAGGCTGCAGCACCCCCTTTAGTAGCTCATGCAATCTGGTCTTTTGGTAATATTCTATCAGTTTTTGTCTGTGAAGATTTTGAACTCACCTTCATTTTTGAAGGACAATTTTGCTAGATACAGAATTCTGAGCTGGCAGTTTTTCTTTGTCAGTACCTTAAATACATCATACCACTTTCTTCTCCATGGTTTCTGATGACAGGTTGGAACTTAATCTTACCAAGTTTCCCTTGGCTTTGCTTTTTTATTGCTACTTTCACAATCTTCTCTATCTCTGATATTTGCCATTCAGAATAGTAGGTGTCTCAGTATATGTCTATTTGGATTTATTCTGTTTGGGGTGTGTTGTCCTTCTTGGATATTGATATTATGCCCTTCATAAGGGTTGGGAAGTTTTTGGTCATTATTTCCTCAAATATTCTTTCTGCCCCTTTTCCATTCTCTTCTCCTTCTGAGAAACCAATAATGCAAATATTTGTGCATTTCACATTGTCATTCAATTCCCTGAAACTTTGTTGCATTTTATCCATTCTCTTCTCTTCCTGTTCTCCTCTCTTTTCCAGTTCAGATGTTCTTTCTTCAAAACCACTAATTCAGTCTTCAATCATTTCAGACCTGCTCTTATGTGTCTCTAATATATATTTTATCTCATTCATCATATCTTTCATTCCCAAAAGGTCTGTTACTTTTACTTACAGGATTTCAAATTGTCCTTTATATACTCCCAGTGTTTTCTTAATATCCTTTATTTCATTCATCATATTTTCTTTAAATTCTTTGGACTGATTCAAGAGAGTTGTTTGATTATCATTGGTAAAATATATTAATTCTGTATCTCTTCAAGATATTTGGTTTGTTCTTTTGGCTGGGCCATCTCTTCCTGTTTCCTAGTATGGCTTGTAATGTTTTGCTAATGTCTAGGCACCTGAATATGTTAGTGAATTTACTCTGATGACTAATTTCTCTCTCTTCCTTTTTTAAAATCACAGCTATTCATTGAGATTTGGCTCAACTTATTCTCAGTCTTTAAAATTGTCCAGCTTAAGTATTCAAAATTGGGCCAGGGACTCACTGGTGGGTGGGGTGCAGATTTTTTTCCCAGGGGTTGGATACAGAGGGCAGTTTTGTTCCCATTCAATTTCTAGATTGGCTAGCAGATGGCACTAGTTAGTGCACCATTCCACAGAGGTGTTTCAGTCTTGGCTTTCCTGTGTTCCTGTATTGAATCTCCACAGTTGAGTTTCAAAGCAGGCTCTTCTGGCCACATTCAATGAAGAACAGCACCCCAAATTCCCTCCCTTTTCCCTTGAAACAACTGACAGGGAGGAAGGTGTCTATTCCCCTTGCAGTTGGCTGAGTGAGCCAGGGAAATATCTGAATATCTTGTGGTTGGGGAAGCAGAGCCCTACTAGCCACCAGGTTTTGTAACTCACATTTGTCATTTCATCTTCTTCATCCCTCTGTCCCTCAGCCTCCTGAGAGTTGGGTTGCACTCTCCTGGTCTGCTCTCCCCCAAAGCAGCCCCTACTTTTTGTGAGAGCATTCAGCTCTGCCTGTTAGTCCATCACCATCTTTGCACAATCCCACTCTTTTATTCTAACTCTAGCATCATTTTATTTTATTTAGCTAGTGAAAATAGCATAGAGCTTAAAGCTTAGAACTATACTTTTTAAGCTATCCACATAATTGCATTTGTCTCATCAGAGTAACTCAATACATTGAAATGATTGTGTAAGTGAGAAAATCATCTTCCCCATTATTCCAGATTCTATAAACAACATGCAATTTTTAAATATTTTTTGATTCTTTCCTTATCTTTCACTCTCTCCATAGAGATTGAGTGAATTTACTGTTTGTAGAGTTAGGGAGATCTAGACATGGAAAATTCAGCACCTCCTATTTTAACCTCTTTTCTAAAGTCAACTTAAGAACATGTTCTAGTGTGTTTGATTTTCCATGCTCTACATTTCCTAGATGTGCCAATCTCATTTAGGGAGGTTTGAGATTGTGTAACTCTGCCCATGGGTAGATTGGTAAAAGTAAATTTGCCTTTCATTTTTAACATATCCTTTCTTGGTATCCTGCAATATAGTTTTTAGTGTGTGTGTGTGGTTTTCCTGTATCTCATCTTTTCAATTTTCCAATTCCAGATAACCAAACCAAAGTATAAGTTGATTTTTCTATTATTTACCTTACAGTTTAGTGTTATCAATATTCATACAATAATCATATATAAAATATCTCAAAACCCAGCAATTCCATTCCAGGTTTTATACCAAGAGAAATTCTTTCATGTATATACCAGGGAACATGTAAGAGAGATTCTATATCTGTACTGTTCCCAGAACAAACACTGTTTGGGAAGAAAGACCAATGTCTTTTAATAGGGGAGAGGATGAAATCAACTATGGTACATCACAATATGGAATATTTCACAAAATAAAATAAACTACAACAATATTCAAAAGCATGGCAACATCTTAGCAATATAATATTCAAAGGGACAAAAAGGTTCAAAAGACTGCCTAGATTATGGTTATATTTTATAAAGTGAAAACATCAATATATATATAGAAATGTAATCATAAAATAAAGCTATATAAATGTAAGAAATGGAATACCAAATCAGAATTTAGGTTGGCTGTTTTGAATTTATGGGTTGGAAAGATAAGATACAGGAAAATCACACATACACTAAAAAGTTGATTCAAAAATGGCCTTATATTTACAACAATAATGGATTTATTAATAATGAATTTTAACATTGCATTTACCCATTCGACCACAAGCAGAGCTCTATAACCTCAGACTTACCCAAATGATACTGGAGTGTCTATGAAATGCAGACCATGGAGAGGCAAGTACTGTAGAAAGTGTGCATCAAATGGCAGCTGGATTACAAAAAGAGGGTGGAAGGGGAGACACTAAACTTTTCATTTCCAGATCCCCTCTCTAATTTACAATCAGATAATTCACTCAACCTCTATGGAGAGAAATAAAAGTTGAGGCATGAAACTAAAAGTGTTTATGGAAAATGGTACCTGATAGAAACTAGAGGTGTGGGAAAGATGATTTTCCAACTTACAAAATCAATTAAAAATATTGAACTACCCTGAGGAAGGAAAAATAGAATCATATTGATGGGCTAAAAAATTACTGCTTTAATTTCTCTTATTTTCAGAAGGTAAATGAAATGATGTTAGGGCTGAAATAAAGGAGTGGAAAAATATATACCTCACTTTAACCAATTCTGAGATGAATATTTTTTCTCATTTTAATATCTCTGAAATAAGTATATATGGTATCTTAAAATTAGTTGTTTCTTACCATAGTTTGTTAAATAGAAAATATCCTTTTTAGAGATATATAAAATAATGATACAACAATGGCTGACTCCTTAGATTGATAGAATTATTATTTAAATAAAACAAAGTTCAGTGCAGCCCTAATAATATATTAGATTAGCATTTCTTTAAAAATTATCCACAGAAATTCTGGCAAAAACAAATTAGGTTTTTTGAAAGGAAAAAAAGAGCCATAATCCAATATAAAACATGTCTGCTCATCATAGCTACAAGGAAATTAATTCAAAGGAAAAAATGTTAAAATTAGTGGAATTTATATGAAAGATTATTGCATAATACAGAATCACCTGTCCTATATATATTTTCTACTACTGCTTCTCAAGAAAACCTGTTAGAAATGCAAATTACCTTGGGCCACCCCAGGCCTACTATATCAGAATTCCTGGAAGTGGGCTGCTTGAATGTACATCTTAATGAACTATTCAAGTGATTTCTAGGCCTGCTTAAAGAAGCACAGGGAAATGCAATTTAAATTCCAGCCCTCCAACTTCATTTCTTGCAGTCAGAGAGGAACGTAATGGAGGACAGAGAGGTTTGAGATTATGACTGGGGAAGTTCTAAGAGAGAAAAGAGTGGGATGTTGCATGGAAAAGAAAAATAAGGATTTGAATGGGATGGAAATGAGGAAAATTAAACACAGGGATTGGCTGTCCTATGTCCTTGTATTGTTGTTAGTTAAACAATTTCAAGAACCTATCCAGTACCTAGTTTGTGTTTTGGTTGGAGAGCTCACAGGAGACTTGTATGTTACTCCACAGAAAGAGATTGTGAGCAGAGAAAAAAGAGGGAAGTTCATGATGGAAGAGTTTGTTACATTTGAGCCAAAGATGGCCCCTGTGTTGGTACTGTGTGTTGTTCAGTCCTTCACAGCAGCTTGGGGCACTTTAGCCCACCAAAAAAAAGCCTATCCTGATGTGGAACTCAAATCATTGCAAGTTCAATTAGTTTAGAAACAGTCCAAGTAAGTGTTTCTTATCCATTTAGAGCATATCTGTCTTGCATATGCTTCAGAACTGTCTCTATGATCTGTTAGCCATAGAAAATGTAAAATCCTGTTGTTATACATTCTGAGATGAGGAAATCTCTGACCTAGAGACACCCCACTGTGCTGATCCTGAGACATTGCTTTGAAGGCTAAGCCTCCATTCCCATGGCCCTCTTCCTCTTCTGATGGTCCCTTACAGTACCTGGAAGGTCCAGTGTTGGGAAGAATTGCCCCTCCTTGGCAGCCTATTCAA
Organism: Chaetophractus vellerosus; assembly: GCA_004027955.1. NCBI lineage: Eukaryota > Metazoa > Chordata > Mammalia > Cingulata > Chlamyphoridae > Chaetophractus > Chaetophractus vellerosus. The sequence goes on along the minus strand of PVKH010007060.1, from coordinate 11,094 downwards.
GTGCCATCAATAAATTTTGTGTGTTAGTACAAGTTAATGGTCAAATGTCTTAGCTCTGAAAACCTGAAAAGTGAATGCACCACAGTCTTGAATTGGGGATTATGATTAATCTGAAATACAGGTTGTACATCAGAGGCCAATTTAAAAAGAAAATCAGAACTCATATAAAGTCACTGTCAAATTTTTATAACAATTTCCCAAAAAAAACCACATACAGATCAGTAGAAAAGTAGGTAATGGAGTGTATTTGGCAATGGAGAATTTGGCAGAAGACACTGTAACCCTTTGGGGCAAAGGCATTAAAGTGAAACAGATGTGTTTTCAATCACTTTCCCACTTCTTATAATATCATGTGTAACTTTGGAGGAAACTGCATTTGTACAGTAATTTAAAGACAATAGAATTATGTGAATTAATTTATAATGTACATCTTCTTGGAACCCAAAATTTTAACACTTGGCAGTGAATTACACACACAAAAACCAAAATTACACAAGTTGGGGGTGAATATTGCCAAAACAGAGGAGTTGGGAAATGTGTAACAATATGAAGTTAGAAATAAGTAAGTTCATGTCCCCAAATAGAATGTCTACATTGGTGAATGAAATTTCATTATGTAGATACAAAATGTTAAGATAACAAAAGCTGTCCCAAGAAAGCTGACCCAGCCATCCTGGGTTAAGAAAAGAAGTAGCCATGACCCAGAGTCTTCTGAGTTCAGGGCTGCTGTCATCTGGGGCCTTGGCACTTTGTATGTGGAATTTCAGGCCTGCCCTTCACAGTGGGGAAAATGCTGCTCCATCACCTCTGTCTTAACCAAGAAACACAGAGTGTGTGGGATTCAGAAGCCACCAGCAAGAACAATTTTATGCTCTTCTTGCTTTTAAGGCAGTTCTAAAGGTAGGCAGATACTGGGTCGGGACACTAATCCTAGCAGAAAATTTCTTGAGAGGGCAAGACCTGATGATATTACCCTAAAAATTCAAGGATCTTGTACCAAATTATCCAAAGTTAAGCTGTATGGGTGATAGATTATATGGGTTTAAAAGAAAAAGTACTTATGGGCCTGGAGAAAGAAAACTAATTTGGGGAATATCTTACTGCTATTGTGGGGGCAGAGAGTGAAACCTAGGTCCCCAAGCAGAGGAATGCTTGGCGGATGCATAAAGCTGTATTTGGGATGTGGCAAAGTAGGGATAGTTGCCCTATTCTTAATTTGGACTTTCACTCTTCTAGTTTGTCCCTTACTGTCAAATTGCTACTTTCATAGGTTCTCATATGTGTGCAAGTGTATAGCTGCAAGAAGCTAAGGTCTCAGGCTCCAGAAGCAGGCTGGGTTAAAGAGCAATTACCTCGCTTTCTTGATGAGTGTACCTCAGCAAGTTATCTAGGCTTCATTTTATCATCTCTTTATTGGAAGCCAAATTAGCTCTCATTTATGAAGGTAGTTTTTAGGAATATATTTAATAATAATAGTTATTGTTTAGATAATAATGCTTATTTTCACTTTTATTGATGTCATCTTGGATGGAAACAAAACCTTAATGAGAACAATGTAAAATGGATTCTTTTTAGGCACATTCTTTCTGCATGTAGATTGTTCTTTTCCTTCTCATATCATGCCTGTGGTGAAATTACATTGTAACACATAATTGTCATCCGTGAAAACATTCCAGTGACAAAAGCAACAATGGATAAAAATATAGACTTCCTTGATCAGATAATTATCTTTACTGTAATAAAATCTGATTAAATGAAACATTTAGCAGTGTTGGTATCCTCCTGTGTTTCAGGTACATTGATGGCAGCCACACACCCAATGATGCAGAACTGGCTGCAGCATTCACAGACCTTCATTCTAGGTAAAGAGCAAAGACAGTCAAGAGCCCATGAGGATGCAGTCACCCCCATGTACCCTGCAGTAGTAGAATTGATGTCCAAAAAGAAATGTTATGAATATGATGGCTCTCTTTAGAGACAAAACTTTTTTTTTTTGTTTTGCTTTGTGCTTTGTTTTTCTTGAATCAAGGAGAAAAAAACATAGTAGAACAACAAAGGACAAATAATGAAACAAAAAAGAAAATGACAAAATAGTACTGCAGAAAAAATATTAGAAACACTAGTTAGATGAAAAGTTTATGTGGGAAACAAGGTAACCATACAACTGGGATAAAAGTTTTAAAAGATATAAAAGCTCTGTGTGGGTGGTTAGAAGGGTGGGGCAATGCAGAATTCTTTGAGCTCAAAGTGACAGCTGAATTCCAAGGGAGAGGTGAGGGGCAGTTAGCCTTTGTTGTATGTGCACCAGAAAGAGGTCTTTATGGTGAAATCCAGTAATAGGTCAGTCTGCAAATCAACAGCATCAACCATCTACAAGGTATAGGTAAGAGAGATGATAAACATCAGAAAAATAAAGAAGCATCAGCATTCTCACTACTTGAATGTACTTTTTGGAAGAATCTTTCCATCAATTATCTAATCCTCATATTCTGAAAGAGTTGTGGAGAGTTTGCCTCAGCATATTTATAATTCAGCATATGCTGAATTTGGCTTTGGGAGCTCAAAGTGGTTTTGTGTATTTGTGTCTCTGTGTGTATTTTTCCTCTCACATAGATATTATGAACATATAGTTATGTATATTCATATTTTAATCAATTTTATTAGTACATATTAATAAATTATACAATCCATCCAAAGTATACAATGAATAGTATTTGGTATAATCACATAGTTATAATTTCTTCACCTCAATCATTATTACAGCATGTTAATTATTCCAATAATAAAAGCAATAACAAACAAGAAACAAACCAAAAACCTCTCAATCTCTCTCTGTTTTTCTGCCACACATAGCTGCTATTTCATTTCCATTTGTCTAATTTATTTTGTACATTCATATTTGATTGAACAGATCTTGCTATATATTGGACACATTTTCATATAGATTTATTATTTTTATTTTAATTATTTCTTATGAACAGTTCAAATATAAACATAGAGGGCCCACTCTGATTTTAAAGGAAAGACAAAACCTGGAGAGTCAGTGAAATTTGGTTAGCATTGCTTATTGTACAGTCAGTGAATATTAAGACTCAGATTTGAATCATTATGGTTCCCTCTAAGTAGACTAATGTGAAAAAAGGTTTCATTTTCTCTAAATGACTATAGAGTATTCTCATTAATGATAAATCTATTTCTTGGAACATAAGCTATAGTAGAATTCTTTAATTTTAGAAAGAATGATGCATCCATAAACTGGATTACCAGGCTGCTTTAAAAAGAATGAGGTATATTTTAATAAAGTAAGAGGAAAACAGGTCCAAAATAGAGGATGGTTGGGTTATATAGAGAGAGCAGTGCACCAGGGGGCTATACTACACAGAGGGTTAATGTTTCTCCATGGGGTGTCGCATTAAGCAGCAAAACCCTTGCTGGATAGTCCCCCTTCCCAACGTACGTCTCACTCTGAAGAGTGCAAACCATGGCACTAATTCTATTCAAGTCCCCTAGATGGGAACTGCTGACAAGGCTAGGAGATGGCTTATTAGGGAATCTGAATTTACACAATCCAAAATTCAACTCATATTCTTGAGTAAAAATTCTGCGGATCTCCAGCATCTCTGTTTTCTATTTAATCTTGGAAAAAGTTTTGTATCATGAAATAAACTAGAGTTCAGCTGATGAAGCAATCATTTAATCCAACACAGAAGGAAAAGGTGACAACATACCTACAAACATAATTAGGGGCTCTCTTTACCGATGCCTTGGCTACCATTGTCTGGCTTAGTCATGTTTCCCTTTGAAAGACCATCCCAGTTAGCCCTGCCCTGGGCATAACCACAACTAGCAGGGCCTGGACCTCCATACAGTTTGTATTAAAGCTACCAACAGCTTCTCTGAATGATCACTGACACTTTTTCTCCAAATGGCCCCTATCTCTTCTCCATAAGGTCCCTTGACCCTTTGTATTTCATAATTTAATAGCAAGTCCTGTATCCCTATATGGGTTGGATGATAAAGAGCTTCCATTCCCTCTTCTGCTTTCATTCTTTATAGTTTGAAACTTCAAGTTCCAAGTACACATATGGAAGCACTACCCCTCCTCTCTGGGTCATAATACAGGCAAGAGCCTGGGACCTACATGTGCGTCTTTACACACTGCCTCCTCTATGGACCCTCACAGGAGCCTGAATTAGGTAAGCCTTCTTTCTCCCTAGTCTTGTCCAAAACCATACCCAACTCAGATTTCATTAATGCCATTCATTTCAGAAGAGCATATTATATGCTCTTCTCATCATATGGTGTGTGTGTTTATTTAAGGGGAGGGAGAAGAAAAATATCTAACATTTACTTAACCAACTATATAGGTTCTGAGTTTATGCTCAGATTTGCTTTTGGAGAACTGGGGACAGAAACTTATTTTAAAGCCAATGTGTAATAAAATATTCTAAGAATAAGAAAATATATTTATTTTTTGTGTTGGTGTTTTAGCCAGGAGCTGTGTCCAGCACTTTATTCCTAACAGGAAATCATAGTCCAGAGAGTTGCCTAAGTGATCTTTATAAAATTGCCCAAGGAGTAAGAAATGGGGGAAAGGAATAAAACACCCAGATGCATTTGATGTTGACATTGTTGCTTTGTATCACTACAGTGTCTTCTGCCAACTAAACCTTTGCCAAATTCCTTACTCCCCCATTCCTTTATTTTTTTCCTGACCATAAGTGTTTCCGTATAAAAATGTTATAAAATGACTATTGGGGCTTTCCTTACTTGATGTTAAAACTGAACATTAGAAGCATAACATTGGCTAATAAATTCATGATAATCCTTGTATAAGGGCAGAATTTTTTTTCCTTTTTATATATATATATTTTTTTCAGATACATTGATTACATAAATGTTACACAGAAATTTTAGAGAATTTTATAATTGTTTCGTGCATTTCTACTTTTTTGTTTGTAATTCCACATTAAGCACTGACAAACCTGTAGTTCAAGAGAAAAACTAAGACCTTGAAAAAATCTAATATTCAGCTATTACAATTTCAGAGATTGTGGTGTCCAGTTCCTGTTGTTCAATTTCTCTTGTTCCAGCCCCATTTACATCCTATGTATCTTTCCTTTCTTCTCTCCATTTCATATTCTTTTGTCATAGAATCCTTCTAAGTTATTTTCACAAATATTTCTGTCCTTGAGTCATTTCTTCTCTGATCTTTTTTTTAACCTTATATATTCTTTGTAATTTCTTGTTCACAGGATTGTAGCTGCCTTCCAATTTCTTCCTCATGGGAACCCCACATTTTCACTGTGCCTGCAATTCTTCAATTGCTTTCTACAACCCAATTTCACTAGAATCTCAATCTGCTCAACACTAATGTACTACATGGGATATGAAAACTCAGTCCCCTTGGATGACTGGAATCCTAGCCAAGATGTTCTTGCCCCCTCTCCTGTGATGGTGGAAAGGTACCCCTGACCCTGTAGAAGCTAAACTACTGAATGGTCTTGTCATGGAGAAAACTTAATGAAAAGAGGGGAAGAAGAAAAACTCACTATGTGACTGCTGGATGGAGTAAGTCTGATCAGAGAGGAAATCTGCTCCAAATGCAAACTAATAAAAACACTACAACTCCTCTTTCACTGCCATTATCTGATAGGGATAACTGACATTTAATCAGTCTAATAAAAAGTGATAGGCAAACACAGTCTATGCCCCACATTCCAATCCCAAAGCAACTCCATGTTGAAATTGAGACCTGTCATTGTGTGAAGGAAAAAATGTCCTGACACACCAAATAAATGTCAACATCTAGTTTCTGGTTTGGTTTCTAGTGTATAGGGAACAAAAGTGTTTGAAAGTCCAAAGTGTGATGCTATTGTATATCTTTTATATGTTTCTTAGCCCAGCTGGATCTGAAACTATGGGGCTGTGTACATCTTACTCCTGGGACAGTGTCAGGATCTACTGAGTCTCAGATGCTGCAGGGTCCTGAGATGGGCAGAGGCTGGCAGTCCATAACCTCACTGGGCCAAGTGAGAGTACACATGAGTCTTCATTTTTGCTGGATCTTGAAATATAACTCAGGCAGATTATGCACTGGGAAGGCTGTGGCATAGAAGAAACCTGTAGCTGTCTGGATTAGTCTGACCAGGAGCTGATGCCCTGAAACGCAAGGTCATCAGCTCAGAGAGCACAAAGGAGTAGTGTTTTTCCTCTTGCCCTTATTAACTGGGGGTCTGCCTTACCCATTTTGTTAATGTAACCTTCAGACTATTCAGGGAACATTTGGTGGTGTCTGCCCCTGCCTGGCCTCCTCACCTGGGGGGCTGCACTCTGTTTCAAGGCAAATTGAAACTGACACAGCTGCCCCTTCTCACTCCAGTAAATTCTACACCTTGTCAAAGGCCCCACACGTTCTGCCTCCACCCCTGAACTGCATTCCCAGTCCCCTTCCAGCTACAGTCCCACACATATACCCCTCCCAATATTAGATCCATAACCCCAAATCAATTCCCACACATGGAGAATATGGAAATATGCTTTGGGCCCCATCAAGCCATGCTGTATTTAGCCTTCACCTCTTCCTGAGGTGACTGTATCTTCTTCATGGTGACAGGTACCATCTCCTGGACAGGCAGGTGTTGACATCATTTTTGGCACTTCTGGACTTTAGGAATATGCCCTGCATGGGAAAAGCCCATGGCTTCTACCTGCGTGCATGACAGTTCACATTTGAGTAAAACTCTGGCCCTTCACCGCAGTTATGGCAGAGTTCTTTGAAGTTATCCATTGCCCAAGCCCAGGCCAGTTCTTGGCTCAGACATGTTGGCACATGGGGAACTGGACTTGCCCATCCCCAAGGTACCAGTTCCAAGGTAGATGGTCAGAGACCCATAGCTTCAGCTTCCCAACATGGCCAAGTCATGTAACTGGTCAAGAAAAGTGGTGAATAATTCAGTCTAGTATTGACTCTGGGTTTTTTTAGTGTCCTGTCTAGTCTATGGAGATGGAGGCCAAAGCCCAAAGAATACATGAGGAATGACATTCATTTGCCTTGCAAATTGTTTCATAGCCTGATAGGACTAAGGTGAAAATTATATCTTACTGGATGGCTCTTTTGAAAGTATGAGCATTGTGTTGATTGAATCAGACAGTGGCCTGGGGAAAGGAAAGAGGTCCTCATTTGGGGGTAGGGTCCAGTTACTGACAGCTTCCAGGAACTATAGACAATCTTTTCATGTGACTGGCACTGGGTATTAAACTTTCTATGCCTAATTCTCTTAGGCACTGCTTGGTTTTGGAGATGAGGCTCAGGGAGATTAGATCACATCCCAGAGCACAGAGCTAGTTCATGCTGGATCTAGAACAAGAATCCAGGGTCTCAGTAAGTATATCAGGTAGGAAAATGAGTAAAGAAATATTTAGGTTGGGGAGGGGAAAGGAGAATCTTATGATTTAGTTAGAATTGTATTTTTTCTATTTTTGTCCACCCTAGGTTACCTGAATCAAAGAGGCAACAAAATCCCTATGGTTTCATATCAAAATGTCAAATAGGTTGACTTAGTATAATTTTTTCAATAATGTTTCTTGCAGGATGTCTACCCTGCTTTATATAATCATGTGCACCCTATTATTAGTTATTGCCCTTTATTTACCTTCTCTTTTTTCTTTTCAATTCCTCCAATTAATAACTGTTTTATTCTTAATGTGTACTTTTGTGTCAATCAGTCTTCTAGTATGTGATTTATTCTTTTGTGTGCATATATTTTTAAGTCATGTAAAAAGTGTGGGATCTGAGGTGCTCAGGCTACTGCCCCAGTGACAGGCCACCTTATGGCAGCCACTATGGACCTGGGGTCCATAGTGCACCCATTTCCAACCATATAGCCTCCTTGTCGTGCACTTCCACAGCCTCCTGTTTCCTGGCAGGTGTGCAGGGGCAGCTGGGCTGAGATCAACTGGCCAGGAGAAGGCAGAGGAGGGGATGCTGCTATTCATCCAGGTGCTGCTGGATGGAGCTGGGTTAAGCTGGAGGAAGCCACCAGGAGCAGCACCATATCCTAGTTACAATTCTAACTATTGGAATTCTTCCAACCAAACTAGGGCTCCTTACCTAAGTACATATCCTGTAAGACCAGAGTTGCAAGGACAGAGTTTGAATTCTTATGCAAATAGAGTTTATGGTCTACCACACCACTCTGGCACTGGGCAAATACTATTTCATACTCTGGGGCATACTATGCACCTGGATACACTCAGACCAATTACCCCACAGAAGTCCCAAGCACTTACCATTCACCTGGCAACAGCCCAACTCCAGTCCCTCATTGGCTGTATCCTCAACAGGACTGCCAGACTGAAGCACTCCCTTTTGGGGGCAGTTTCCTGGATATCTTGCTTCACAGATCCCTGGAATGTACCTGCACCATTATCCTTTTGAAGATGTTAATTACAGTGTTCCACAATCAAGACTGTCTCTACAAAAAATTAAAAACTAGGAAAAATAAATAAAACTGAAAAAAAAACCCAAAAGACTGGCTCTACAACCACAGGAGGACACACGGGCTTCTCCTGGTGCTTATGTAATGGGAACCCGGTACCCGAACCTTCAGTTGCAACCTCAGCCCCACCTGGGAATCTCTACATGACTGAAAGTACTTCATCATGGCCCAGCAGTGGAGCTCCTCAGCTGTCACCTTCACCACCCCCCAGCAGTCCAAGGATTTTTCATACCCTTATAGGCATTCAAATCAAAGCATGAACCCGGAAACTTTCCTTGCAATGCCCATAAGTACGAATCCTTGGGGACAATGAACAATGATTATTCTGATCTGTTGGATTCCCAAGTCCAATATCATGGTAATTGGGAATGCCACTAATAAAAATCCTAGCAATCAAGATCAAAGTAATCTTCCTGAAGTGTTTATATTCAGATGAATGTACTCCACCAAGTATTAAAATTGTACATGTGCTGCAGCAGGTCCAGTATCTTTAGCAAGAAGTATAAGAGTTTCTAGGAATAAAGACAGATAAAGCATACTGGCTTTGGGAAGAAATGCTAGCCAAGGAACTTTTGGAACTGGACTTAGTTGAAATTGGGGGCCAAGACTGTGTCTGGCAGGCTAGGAAAGAGGCTGTTTGTAAGACTCAGGCCATATTGGAAAAAATGGGGGGAAAAGAATTATGAAGGGATTTAGAACAAAGTGAAAGGCTGTTACTAATTTGAGCAAAGAACTCTTGATTTTAGTTTATTACCCTCCTTTTGCAATGGCTGTTGATGACCAGGAGAAATAAATTCCAACTTTCATTTGAATAAAAATTCTGAAGACAAACAATGTACTTCAAAGAATGTTTCAGTTTTGAATTGTTTGAAGTTTCCAAATGAGTGAATGTAATAGGAAACTGGAGTTAACAATATTGCCAAGTAGATTCATGCTTTCTGAAGAAATGTATGGATAGGTGCAAGCTGCTTCTTATGAGCAAGAGGGCAATCCACTCTCTTTAGTAGCTTATCAGAATCCTACCAGATGAGACCAAATGTCAACTAAGAAAAGAGGCTCTGCTTTTTTTTTTTTTTTAAAGAGCTGGATTACTTGTCAAATTTTTTTGCATATTCTGAATGCTTTCAATATTAGATTCATGTGTAAAGTACACTTGGACTTTAGCCTTCTTGGGCCTCTGGTTTCATTATTTGCAGTTCATAAATGTATTATTATTCTATACTTATTGGTATGAATTGTATGAATATGTTTAATATAATTATTCAAGAGACTATATTGACAGCCAGACAGTGTGGCAATTCTAAATGAATTTATATCTTGTCACCACTATATTATATTGTGACATGTGGTAATTTACTGGTGTGTAAATTGTTTATCTCCCTTTTTGGGTAGATCTTTAGGTTAGAGCTTTTACCACTTTTATGTTTCATGGTAGTAGTGGAAGATAAATTTGGAAATGGTATTGATGTAGGAAATGAATTGCTTAAACTTACCTCTTTTTTACAAATTGTAATTATCTTTTCACTAGGGCTGATTCTATAAAGAGCATTGTGATAGATACAGATGAAAAATTAAGTGCCACAATGAATTGAAATGATGATTGCCTGAAGTAATAAATATGATTATCTAAATAATAACATTCTCTATTTAAAATGTTAGTTTCACCTTTAAGATCCCTATAAGAAGATTTCTGCTCAGTTTATGGTCAGAAAAAAATGAGTGTAAAAGGGTATTCATGCTCAGGGAATGAATCAATCATATCTAGAGTGGGAAGTTATTTTATTCTTTTAAAGTTACATTTGATATTTATCTTACTAAATATTTGTGGGGAAATACTTTGTGGCTATGCAAATGTCCTATTTCTCCTTATACTTTAGCCCACTCCCTTTTATATTCCCTGGTAGATTTTACTTGTGGCAGCTTCTACCATTGTGTCCTAATGGTGATTTTTAAAATTTCTCTCATTCTTTCAAAAATTGTTAACTGAAATTCTTCTGTAAGGAAGTGTCTGTTCTGCATTTATATTTTCAATTATAATATTTAGCATAAGTACAAATTTAGAAATTAAGGATGATTCCAAATAGCAATATCAAAACAAAGAAAACTAAGTTATTAAGTGGTTTCAGGAAATATATTGAATTTAAGAGAAAAAAGTATGGGGTTATCTATCAGATTGTATTCATTATTTTCCATTCATTTGCAATTATCTAAGGACTCTGTGTATATTTCATCTGCTGCTTCCACCTCTGGCATATTCTCCTCTGATGAGCCTCCTCCACACCTTAACTATCCACTGCCCCATGGAGGACTCCCAGATTGCCTCTTTGTAACCATCCTCACACTTAATAGTCCCTTGAAGACATCTGAGAGAATTTCTCTAGGATATATACCAAAGAACAAATTGTGCCATATTTCCCTGAAACTGCCAGATTGCTCTTTAGGATTGTTTTGGTCAGCCAAAGGCGTGCCTTTTGAAATATACCAAAGATTGGTCGGTCTTTATAAAGGGTATTTATTTGGGGTAGAAGCTTACAGTTACCAGGCCACAAAGCATAAATTTCTTCCCATACCAAAGTCCATGTTTTGGAGAAAG
>PVKH010007059.1:0-20514 GCA_004027955.1 Chaetophractus vellerosus | reverse complement strand
CCTACCAACTGGGCTACAGCCGGCCCCCTCAAGGACTTTTTGAATCATATTTCATTCAGACTCGGGAGAAGTTGTTTTAACATTCAAGAGCCCATATTTCTGGATTTTCTCTATCCTGACCATTTCTGCATGCAAACCACTCAGTTTTGCCATTGCTTATCTCCTTCATTTAACATTGTACCATAGGCTGCTAATAAGACCAACTCCTACTGACTATCAGCCAGACTCTTTCTTGCCACTTCACCTAGTGTGTCAGGCACATTTACACATAGTCTGTCCTTCAAGTAATTGTAGGCAACAGTTTAACGTTAATTTTTCCACAGCAAATCAGGTCTCCAGCCTTCCTGTGCCCTCGCTGCCTTGTCACCTTGGCTCTGAACAAGGATATATATTTTATATACTTTATGCTAATATTCCTACTTCATTATATCAGTTTTGCATAAGGATAGAGTAGTCATAACATACAACACCAAAATAAAGGTCGGTTAACGCAAGGGAAATTTATCACATTCAGCAATTTAAGGGTCAAGGCTCCTTCCATCTTGTGGCTCCAACTTTCTCTAGGTCCAGGGATTTCTCTCTTTTTTTGACTGCAGATGGAAAAGAGAGTGAGGATATTACGTGAAAGATTTGTTTGGCACATGTTCTATCAGCCAGAACAAAGAGATGTGGCCACAGCTCACAGAAAGGGAGTCTGCAAGATATGGGCCAGCTGTGTTCCAGGAAAAGGGGAAACAGTGATGTTGGTGAGCAAAGTCTGTTCTACAGGTGCTCTAAGATGGAAAGGCCTAGAAAGCCAGGTTCTCTCTGTATTATCTTGGTGCCAACCAGGAAAAGAGAATCGCTTGTGCTAGCTCATGAAAGGAAACAATATTTTAATGTGCAATGAGTATCACAGCGATTTCAAGTCACCTGTCATGACTTGACAAGTTCTCATAAAATTTTAAATTGGTAAATAATTAGAAATCAATGTTTAGGCATTTATCTCCCTCTTTCATGTCATTGCTAGTTCTGTCTGTACATTTACTCCAATCTCTAAGCTTTATCCTGTTTAGTTTATTAAACTTCATTGGCATAAGGACCCTTCCTCAAGCAATATTTTACCAAGTATTATTACTTTGGCAGGTCTATGTGCTGAGAAGCAATATAATTATTTTCTGTATATTCACTCCCTGCATATATTATTTTAAAAACTTTATTTTCACAAGATTATTGTAAAACTCCTTACCAAATATCATCCAATTATCACTTATTCAATACAAATTCATTTGATCTTCTCCAAATGGCAGTTCCTTCAATTCAGGTCCAGCCATTTTATTCAGAGGAAATTATGAAGAACTCTAATATGCTACTTGTTTTCTCAGAGTCCCCAGAACATGCAGGCTGTAGAGCCATGCCTAAAAGTATTCTGCTGGGAAGCAGCAATAATGCTACCCTGAGAAATATCAATGAATTGCCCCCATCCCAAACTTGAACAGAGCATAATTTTGAGCATTAGGAGCAAGTGTAGTTGGGATTCAGTACTAGGCTGAAGTGTGCCAATCTTGATTTTTAGCACCACTTAATTTCAGGAAGGCTGCTGTAGGCAAAAATATCTCCCCTACAAAAGGCCACATTTTAATTTTGTTTTTTTTTTTTATGTTTTCCTCAGAATAATTTGGGATTAAGTTTACTCCTTTCTTAATTTACTTAATCTTATGCAGAATAAACAAACAACCCCATCTTTTCGTGTGGTTACTCAGTTCCTCCAAAATTGTATTGTTTTCAAGGAATTCCACATAGATCCTTTCACAACTCTATTAATTTTCAAACTATTTTCTCATAAATGGAAGATATGTGCCCTATTCTAGAAAAATAATCTAATATACATTTTCATGTTTTCTCTGAGAAGCTACTATATGCTCTCCTATTCCTGATATAACAATGTCTTGCTAAAAGCTTAGTTGAGTTGCATGGAACAGAGTTCCACTTAGGTTCACTCAGAATTAAAGCATTATTTAAAGGATGTAGTAACTTATTATTTAAAAAGAACATCCCATATATAATTCCTGAGCCTTATTATAACTAGAGCATGGAGTGCATCACAACTGTGAAAATTCTCTATCCATGTCTCTGGGTCTTGGTGTTCAAAATATCCCTACTTCTATGTCTTTTTCTTTCAATCTTTAGCTTTTATTGCACATGAACAAATATATTTTACAATTCCCATTATAATGTAACAGCACTCTATATTAATAATACTAAAAATGTGTATTTTATTGATATTACTTTTTACTTATATCCCTGCCACTAACAAGTTCAGGATCCTGGCTGTCACAATTTCAAAATCTTCCCACAGAAATATGATGATCTCAGACACTGGTTTTAGCAAATCACCAGCTATGTGTGACGTGCATATTTGTCAAAGGTTCAAATGTGGTATAATCATTTGTATCTAGGAAATTGAAGAAAAATGATATAGAGATCATGAATCAGAAGCATGTATATCCATGCAATGTTATCATGCTGTATAAAAGGGTTCATCAGACAGATGAACAGTTTTCTCTTGCTATGTAACACAAAACCACATGCTTAGTGACTTAAACAAGACAAATTCATTTTCTCACAGTTCTGTAGTTCAGAAGTGTGTGCAGAGCTCAGTGTGTCACAAGGCTGAAATTAAGGTATCAACAAGCTGCCTTATTATATGGAACTTGAGATCTTCCTCAAGCACATGCAAGTTACTGGCACAATTCAGTTCCTTGTGGTTGTAGGACCAAGGCCCTTGTTTTCTTGCAGGTGGTTCGGCAGAGTTCACTCTCAAGTCCTAGAGATTGTTCTCACATCTTTGTTAGGCTGTCCTTTCAAACTACAAAGCCAATTGTGATGAATCTTACACACATTAGGTATTTTAACTTCAGGAAGTGCCATGATTTTAATCTATTTTCTGATTAGGTTATAGACACTGAGATATCTCTCTTTGAGTAACTCAAAGTTAATTTATAAGTCACTTGAATTAGATATGAATAATCTCTTTTGCCATTTAATGTAGTCTAATCACAGGAGTGGCATTCCCCCATATTCACTATTCCTACTCATACTCAAGGGATGAGAAGTATACAAAGATTATACACTAGGGGATGAGAATTCTGAGGTGCATCTTAGATTGCTGAGTATCACAGTCCATATTCTGGCACCCAACATTGCACTTTCTTCCCAAAGGCAAAACATATTCACCCACCACCTTTGTCCTAAAAATCCCATACCATTAGAGCAAGAGCTCAAGCCTTAAATCACATAATCTAAATCTAAATCTGATTTATCTAATCAGCTCAAGCTCATAATCTCATCAGCAACTCATTTACATCAGGTGTTGATGACTCTCCTGGGTGCAAAACATTAAGTAAAGCTAGTGGGATAGAGTTCCTCTCCATCTTTCAACCTGTAAAGCCAAATAAAAAAGTATCCTCTTCTAATATTTGCAACATACTTTGGTGGGCAGCTACAGCACATTTATAGTGATATGATAATGATTTATATGATTGATGAGTGATATAATTACATTTATAGTGATATGATAAAGTTATTCTTAAATTTCATGTTACAAAGCTTATTATTACTAGACAGAAACAAATTTTATTTTTTATATTGGCTTTCATATGATGGTACTTATTAGTTCTAGTAGCATTTCTATAGAATCACTATAATTTTCTCCAAATTCATAATCATATCTTCAGTTAGTAAAGACAGATTTGCTTTTTCCTCTCCAGTTCTGTTGCTTTTGTTTTTGTTTTTTTTCCCCTAATTTTCTGGCCAAGACCTACAGCATACCCTTGTATAGAAGTGATAAGAAGGGCATGCTTTCCCTCTTTCTATTCTTTATGAGAAAATATTCATAGTCTTTCATCATTTTCACCAGTAAGTATGATATTAGATGTATTTTTTTAATGCATGTTATTTGGTTGAAGATCTTCCTTTCTACCCCTAGTTTGCTGAGCATTTTCATGAGGAGGTGTAGAATTTTGTCAAAATCGTTTATTCTGAATTTATTAAGATGGTCATGTGGATTATCTTTGTTATTCTATGAAAGACACCTTATATTATTGAGCTAAACCACAATTTTTGTTATATAGCATTATTGATTTCAGTGTTTTTATTACAATGTTATATTATAGGCTTTTAAAAATTATGTGATCCAGTAGCACTACTTTCTTTAGGTATTAGAACATTGCCAATATTTCTCTGATGTCATTCACTTCCTTCCTATTCAAAGGAAATGCATATTCTGAATTTAGAATTTATCTATCCATGTTTAAAAAATCGTTTATAACTAATATATGCAGTGCTTACTTTTTTGACAGTCTCAATTCACATTTGTATTTCTCTACTTGGCTTCCTGTGTCCATTACTTGGATGTAATTCCCGCATCATCTTATTTGACTTTAGAATTTCTTACATGTACATTTTAATTAGATGATTACACATATTATCTGATTTTATCAAAGTGAAATTTTATATTTACTATTATTAGTAATAGTAGCATTTCTAATTATTTTCATTTTTGCAGTAGAAGATGATGGTAAGCAACCATGCCCTTTCTATTAATCAAGCTACACTTATATTATCATTTCAATGTTTCTCTGTTGAAATAACTTTCATAGGGACTCAGGTATTTATATTAGTTTTCCATGTTATTTTTTCATAAGATGTCTAAGATATGCACTGGGGGAAAAACATGTGTTTCGTATAGGTTCTATCCAAGTACTAACCAGGCCCGACCCTGCTTAGCTTCCGAGATCAGACGAGATCGGGTGTGTTCAGGGTGGTATGGCTGTAGACAGTATAGGTGCTAATAGAGCTCCAGACTTGATTTTTGTACTTGTAATGCAAATTTGAGTTAATTATTTCATTTTTCAGTCCCAGTTTTATCATTAACAAAATAAGGATATTAGTATCTATAGTGTAGAATATTATTGGGTATTTAAATGAGAAGATGTTTGCTTAAAGTCTTAGGAATTAAAAATTTTTTGAGGTAGGGGTTGTTAAATCACATTTTAACAACAAAATGATGGTGGTCAATAATATACAATATGGAATTTAAATGTCAATATTAGGCAATAATATTACAGCCATATTAGTTATTCCTGAATATATTGGTGTATTTTATGTTTTCTTTTTTAGCAAATGCAGTTCTGAATTCTCTCAAAGAGAATACAATCATCATTTGGAGGTGTTTTGCCCACATTTATATTTTTCCTGTTAAAACAGCTACATTTGAAAGTTTGGGAATTGAACTCTACTAAAAATTAAAGTACAAACTATTTTTGCTAACAAAAAAGGAATTTTCTACAAATGTACTTATTCCCTCTAAATTTTCACTCTCATATACAATTTTATCATATTTTCTTAATCTTTAAATATCTGCTCTGGCTCTAGTTATGCAGCCATTTTTAATATTATCTGTACAATTATTTTCCTGTAAAAGTTACATTTAAAAGGCAAAATTGATTTTTAGAAAAAAATATCAGAGAGTTTCTCTGTTACTTTGGATAGTGATAAACAAAAAACATAGTCCTAACCATAAAAGATAAATAATAAACTTTACTACATAAAGTTAATTGTGTGTTCATAAAATGCACCATTTAAAAAAGTGGAAAGACAGCAAGGCACTTATATGGAGAGAGAAAATATTTGTGACAATAATATATTTCTCTCTGAAATTTTCCCCTCCATGTATATTTTTGTATTATGATAATTTTTACTTAATAATCAGTATTTTAGGAGTAAATTACTGCTAAGCATTGTTTTTTCAAAGCTCTTTTTGTCTGGCTCTTTCACAATCATCTTACTATGCAGTATACTTTACAGGTAATTACATGGTGCCTACAAGAGACAGCCAGTCATAAGTGGAAAGACATTTTATTACTTTTATATTACTCATGGATTAATTTGTAGATGACCAGCTGACTAAATGTGACACTTTTCATGGTTATTAATCTTTAAATTCTTCTTCAATCTTGTTCTTTTCATATTGCTTAAAGACTATACTCATGAATTTTAGAATATTCTTACATAGCTTGATAAAATTTTCATGTTTGTACAGACTGTTAGCTCCTTATTTGTGTAACATTTCAAATTTACAACTATAAGTTCATATTGAATACACTTTTAAAGTGATGGAAAGGATTTAATTGAATAAAAAGGATTCTTGTATATTTAATGCCTTCCAAAATTTTTTCTATTCCCCAATGTATTAGAAATTATATAGCCTGTAAGACACAATTTTTATCTGCAAGCTGTCTCTATTACTTAAAAATGAGAGCCTAGTCAAATTGTCATGTCCTATGTTTCTCCCGATATTTTTATTCAGGGTTTTGCAAATAAATACACATTCACACATACACACACATTCAATAAGTAACTTTCCCTTTCTTGCACACATGTAATAGCGTCAAATGCAGCACTCTGAAAAAGCTATTGGATCCTAAAGGTCCAAATAGAAATATTTTAGATACCATTGCTGAGTGGTACACAATATTCACATTGTTAAACAGATGTAATGCTTGTGAGGTAAGTTCTGCACTGCCTACATTATGCCTAAATCTAATTTTTTAAAATCTTGAAAAAATGATCATATTGTAATTTTGTATTTTTTCCTAGCTTCAAGTAATTTTGTTTTTGTCTTTGTCTTGTTTTGTTTTTCAGTTTTTTTGGAGGCTGCCCTATTTTCAATTAAATAGGCAAATTAGTGATTTCAAGTTTTTAATAGTACAATCTACAGCAAATACCTGTGGACTCTGAAGCAGATAACCTTGTTTAACATTAATAAAATGCTGCATAGCATCAAGAAAATAACTCATATCACATGTCAAGAAGCCAGAATCATATGTGACCTAGAAGACAAAGCATGTATGGTGCAGTTGAAAAAAAAAGAAAGAAATTATGTAAACAAAATTGAAATAGCTGGTGGCTGGGGGAAAGGGGGCAGGAAGTATATGGTTTCAGTATTGAATATAGAAATTGTAAAAGCAAATGTGCACGAAATTTTTAATTATACATTCATTTAGTTGTGAAAAAGAAAAAAAACGTGTAGGGAAACGTTGAGGCTAAATTCGTATTTTTAAACTTATCATGAGATTGGTCTTCTACATGGAATTACAGGTTTCATAGGCTTTGAAAAACTGTGAGCCCCCTTGTGTTCTGAGATTTTTTGGTTCCTTTCTATGAATCACAATACATAAACACCAGTAACACATAACCCTGCTTTTCATATATGCCTAGACCTAATAGTCTGCTTAACACAACTCACGTGCTCTCATCTTCCTGACTATTGATCATTTGACACAATATAGTATAGCAATAATTGTGTATGCTGAAATATATATATATATATAATTGCCATTATGATTTCAGTAGCTACATATAGTTACAATAATATAGTTTAACAACTATATATATTACAATATATTACAATGTGTATATTATAATCTCCATCGTGATTTTAGTGAAGATTTGGAATACTTGAGACTCCTTTATATCAATTTTCCCTTTAGAAATTTGGAATTTTCAAACATTTCTAAGGGAAAAATAAGAGGTATTAGTTCAGTATATCCTTTTTGATGATTAGAAAAATATTTTTGTCTATCATTCCATCTGTCTTAAGACTTTATTCAGTATTTTATTTGCATACGTAGAACAAATTCAGCACATGGGAGGATGAAAGTTCTACAAATATAAGACTTTTATTATTTTTTTATTATTTAAAGCAAATTTTTTTTCTGTTTTGGAGCTTTATATACATATTGTTTACCCTAAGAATAGCAGGTGGGAATAATTTCATTAAAAGTGTGTTTTCATAAATTATATTTTAAGCATTTTTCTTCAATACTATATTAAAGTTTGAGCAAAATCTGCCTTGTTCTTATATTTTTTATATTCTTCAATACTAGCTGTCTAAATAGTAAACAATTTATTTAGATTGATAATTCTGAAAATAATTTTCTAAAACTAATCTTCCAAAAGCACTTAATTGTTTAAAAACTTTTATCAGTTAACATTTGTGGATATTTTAATCTTGATGGACTTCAGATAGACCTATATATAAGAAATAATATGCACCAGAAAATTTCACCTGATCACTATAATATGAGACATATTTTTGAGCACTCATGGTAAATCTTGGGCAATAGCATCATCATCATAATAATAATTATTACATTTTCATCCTAAATTATTAAAATTAACAATTTAAAAGTAAATTCATATGGGTACTGTGCTTGATTTTAATAGCTACCAACAGCAATCTACTAGTTATACAAGCTATAACTTTATTTGGGAGAATTTGACATTATTATTTAGCAGTTCCCATAAATGGAAATATATCTCCAGCATTTTTGCGGGGGAGCAGACACAGTTATATGATGAATAAATATGTCAGATTTCCAAATATTTACATGCTATATATTGCATATTTAATGAGGTCATAAAACTTACCTAATAAGGTTAATTTATGCATTTTTTTCTCATAATTTATGTTTCATTATTTCACATTCTTAACCGCTCAACTTCAGGTTTTAGTAAAAGGCAATTTAACCTGACACCTTGGATAAAAACAGATCAATTTTGAATGGTTGAAGGATGTGGAGCGGTAATGATATAACCAGTAACTCACAATTATGAATGTAAATTTTGAAAATCCTTGAGATTTAATTCATGAAACAAAATTGAAGCTTTTAAAAATTTTTCTAAGTTTACTTTAAGTTTAGGAATTTTTTAGTAGAATTCTTCAGTTGTGTTTTAGTTTCCTGGGATGCTTAAAGTCAGATACTATGAACTGGGTAGGCTTAAAGCAATGGGAATTTATTAGCTTACAATTTAAGGCCAAGAAAATGTTCATATCAAGGCATCTTCAATGTGATGTTTTCTTCTTGAAGACAGGCTGCCAGCAATCCTCTCATGGCAAGACACATGGAAGAGCTGCTGGCTTCTCCTTTCTCTTCATGGCTTCATTGTTTTCAGCTTCCTGCTTTCTCTCTCGCCTCTGTATTTATTCTATTTATAAGGGACTCCAATAAGAATTTTAAGACCCATACTGAATGAGGTGGGTCCACCTTATCAAAAGTAAACTTATCAAAAGATCCAACTTACAATGGATTTACACCCACAGGAATGGATTAGATTTAAGAACATGTTTTTCTGGGGTGCGTACAGCTACAAACCACCTCACTCCACCTTCTGGACTCCAAAAAGACATGTTCTTTCCATATGCAAATACATTCATTGCATCACAATCTCCTAAAACACCTAAATCAATGCTGCAACAATGCTAAGTACAAAGTCTCATCAAAATACCATTATAGGTGTGGTCAGTTCTGGGGTATAATTCCCCCCAATCTGTGGACCTGTGAAACCTAGAGCACAATTTATCTGCTTCCAGTATAAAAGGAGGAAAAGCCATAGGGAGAAATTGGAAGGAAACAGGGGTCATGCATTCCCCAAAATTCCAAAACCCTGTAAGGCATACTCCATCAGATTCCAAAATCTCAGAGTCATCTAGAGAATGATGCTTTGTTTTCCAGGCCTGCCAGAAAGACAGCCCCACCCCTTCCAAGTGCTTGTGCAGTGTGCATACTGTCCCCGAAACCTGTGGTTAAAGTTTCACCCTTTTCAAGCACTAGGGTGATGGCTAGACTCTCTAATTCCCCCTCCCCCAGGGTACAAGATCAACTCTCTCAGAACACTGGGGTGATGGCCAGGCACTGCAGTCTCTGGGACACAAGCTCAACCCCCTCAGAACAGTGAGATGGTGGCCAGACTCTCCAAAATCCCTGAGGAATATTCTCTACCTTCAGTGAGGACTGGGGTGGCAGCACTTTTCCTGAACAATGGGCCTGAAGCCCCGCTCTCTACAAGTGCTGGTGCATGCTTACCCTTCCATAACCAAGGTGCGTCCACTCTCTTAGCCCAAGAAAATGTCTTTGGTCCAGACCTCACCTTCCATGATTCTGCCTTTGAAGTGATTTTTCTTTCAATCTATCCTTTGTCTGTCCCTCTTAGTCCAGGCTTTCAGTGGTTTTATTCATACAGATCTTGCAAAACACTTACAGGTTTTGCATGTAGAACACAGAAGTTTAAAGCATCAGCCATCAGGACTTTCCACAGATCCTTCCTGGATAATTGAATTACAATCTTAACTTGCACTGAAATGGCTGACTGGCACTCTCACATGGAGCACTGTTCTCTGGGGACTTGCTTTCCAAAAGCTCTGGATTTTGTTAATCTCTCCCTTTTCTTCTTGTTTAATTGCTTTCAGCCTCTTGCTTCCATGGTTTTCTCTGTGTGTGTGTCTCTCTCTCTATTCATTCCATTTCTAAAGGACTCCAGTAAGAGGTTTCAGGGCCATGCTGAATGAAGTGGGCCATACCTTGACTGAAGTACCCTCATCAAAATATCTTCCTTACAATGGATTTATACCCACAGGAATGGATTAGATTTAAGAACATGTTTTTCTGGGGTACATACAGCTTCAATCCACCACAGGTTGTAAATAATGTTTTCGTCTGTGCCTGAGGTGTTTTACTCTGGCTTTAAACTATTTGCTTGACATATCAATTTTCTATCTTATATCCCCTCTTCTTTTTGAACTTGTAATGTTGTAACAGTATCAAACAATAGAAACTCAAAGAACTTTTCCATCAGACTACTATTTTTCATTCTGCAATAACTAGCATGTTCATAAAGCTTTTTTTATTAAACTTTAAGTTGGAAAAATGAGCAAGAAAAAATGATTTGGTCATCAATCTTTAAAAAGTTAGAAAATTTTAAAGCAAGCTATTTTTTATTATTTTGTTTTAAAATCTTAACTTCCAAACTTAAATTTTAAAAAAAGAATTAAAATATTTGATCACCTTTCATGGACTAGTTACAGATCATTATACAGACAATAATCTAAGAGAAGGTTTTATATGAATTGTGGATTTTTTTTGCATTCACTATAAAATTAATTATTGGAGAAAAGCAAATAAATTAAATTATGGACATATCAATCCCCTTTATGCAAAGAAGTATACAAATATTGGGGAATACCATTTAGCTTGTAAAATATCTATAATTTTACAAATTTATTTTTAAAAACTTTTACAACAATGATTCTACATTTCAATAATCTGTTAATCTTCTTAAGCAGATTACTTAAAATAGCTACTACTTCCTGCTCCAAAAGTAGAGCTAAAACTCAACATAATGCAGTCTTAAGTTCTGCAAAGATTTTAATGATTTGTTTTTTTGTCTAAATCTTAGCAAAAGGTAGTAATTGGATATCATATTGCTAGAATTATCTAAATTTGTTCACTGAAATTATATTTATGTTTTGTGTCCTTGGTTGACTTGAGTTTGAAGAATACATTTCCAAAAATAAATCGGTATTAGCATACAGATAGAATTGAATAATATGTCAATAGTGATTGACAAAGTTGATATGTTACTGGTTGCCTCATTGTAAATTAGTTCTTAAATTTTTTTCTTGCAGATAGACAATGTAAAATAGCATTTCAATTTTCCAATCCATTTAAACTGAGAAGAAAGTAATAATCTAGAGAAAAGTAATAAAAGGCTTTGCAGTAGGATATGATTGACATATGGATAAAGTTATGTCTCAGTTGTAAAGACAGGCCAGTATCAATAAAACTATGTTGACTCAGTTGGTATCCTCAGGCTCTCTTTGTCCACATATAATTGATTTTAAATCTATGAGTAGAAAAAAAAATAACACTTTGTTATGTCTATATGGGTTTGCACTGACACAGTCCTATTGCTTTATTTGAAATGCATTTGAAGTAAAATGAAAATGTTACCTTGAGCAAGTATAACTAATTTTTCTTAAGAATTTCTCATAATGGAAAATAAACTCTGAAGCTTTGTATATCATTATAAAGCAGAAAAATAATAACTATATGTATACATGTATAATCAAATGATAAATAATACATTACAAAATGGAGTGTAAGCTTAAGACAGTTTTAGACATTAGAAAATGAACTATAAATATTTATAAAGGGAAGGAGAAGAGAAAGGAGAGTGAAGTTAAAAAGGGGGAGGGTATCTGTACTACTTGTAGTAAAGAAAGATAATCTGTGCAGAGACCTTTTAGATTGGGGAAGTTTAAGAAATATAAGAAACTCAGAATAGGAGGCTAAGCAAAGTATAAAACCTCTTTCACATATCCAGTGAAAGTCATGGACTTAGATTAGGTTTTCATTTAAAAATTAAGTGAGCATGTCATAACTTTTTATAATTCCATTTATTTTTGAACTACCAATGGAAAAATTGTGAAGCCACATCAATTCAAGGCACTTCATAAACTACCTAAGATGATTTTTAGAGGTATGAAAACAATCAAAAGATAATGTTGCTAATTTGTTGTTCTTAGCATATTTCATTACATATTGTAGAAAGCTGTATCACGATATAAACCCTTGGCAAGAATTTCAGATTTACATTATTTTAGATATACTTTTGAATGATCGAATTCCAACTGAGAATCAAAAACACAATTTCATAAGTTATGATAATGGCAACTTTCTCTGTTAAGTACTGTGGTAGCGTTTACCTCACAGGTAGCTAAAACCAAGTCCTCCTTCTGTGCCCCTCTTCCTCTTTGACTTATTGCAAGGTTGTTGAGGTTTATGTCATCTGGCCTGGGGTACCACTTAAGAAAAGTGATTTGCTATTTTGGGTTTTGTTGTTTTCTCTCT
The DNA here is from genome assembly GCA_004027955.1 of Chaetophractus vellerosus. NCBI lineage: Eukaryota > Metazoa > Chordata > Mammalia > Cingulata > Chlamyphoridae > Chaetophractus > Chaetophractus vellerosus. The sequence goes on along the minus strand of PVKH010007059.1, from coordinate 7,783 downwards.
TTACTTTCTCCCACCACTGGGCTTTCTGCACATTCATAAGTCACGGCAGAACCAAGCACTTCAGGGAAGTGATTGATGGAAGTAGCTACTGTCCTTGACAGATTTTGATCCTTTCCAGAAATATGGAAAGGAAATATTCAGTTGTTCTTTGATGATTTTATATCCCAAATCCTATATTCCAGTGCTTCTATTTGGAATGGAACAATTTAATGTCATTTTGGAAAAGATGCAATGATTTCCATTCTTTTTCAGTATCAGCAAGCTCAAAATTACCATTCAGCGAGAGCAATATTTTGTCATATTTTTCCTAATTAAAGAGAGAATGTCAGGGCCCGGCTAGATAGCTCAGTGGATAAAGAGCGCGCTGAGGTACCACATGGGAGGCCCCGGGTTCGGTTCCCAGGGACCTCTCCGAGCGGGCAGACGGCCTTGAGAAAGGCAAGCCGCCGTGGGCAGGGCAGAGCCGCCGTGGACAAGGCAAAAAGCCGCCACGGGCAGGGCGGAGCCCCCACGGGCAGGGCAAAGTCACCCGTGAAAAAGCGGAGCGCCGCCTGCGAACCACCGCGGAAGCCCGGCAGCCCGCAAAAAACATGGAGGACTGCTGCCCGCAAAACATGGAGCAGAGCCGCCCGTGGAAACGGAATGGAGCCAACCGCGAACGGAGCCAGCCGCCGCCGCAGAGGGCCGTCTCGACGCGACGCCGCAAAGAAGGGGGGAGACAAGAAGCAGACATAGAAAGACACAGAAGAAAGGACACACAGCAAGAGCAAGCAGAAAGTGGTGGGGGGAATATGTAATAAATAAAAAATAAATCTTTAAAAAAAAAAAAAGAGAGAGAATGTCATGCCATTCACTTTCCTGTAAATGTTATAGTAGGTAACACCCATCTCTCAAGAAGACAAAATCTATTCCATGCATGAAATCACATTATGTGTGATGTATGAAGTGTTACCTATATCAAGTTATGGTATGATACAGAATATAAAATACATTTTTGTTAATTTAGTATATATCTATATTTTTCTTTGTCAATATGTATAAGTGCCATTCTTCAAATAGTCTAATATGCCAAAACAAATACAATTAAACGTTTTACTTTACTGTTTGATTATAAATTTTAAAAAAAGATTAACAAGAATATAAATGCTTTTTTCATTGAAAGATTAACAAGAATATAATTGCTTTTTTCATTGAAAGCTCAAAGTTAAGGGAAAATTCAATGTTATGAATTGATAATGGGTATACTTTATTTTTTCCACAGATTTTCTCAATGTTGACTTTGACTTCCTTGTAGAAGAAAATCTTCAGAAGAGATATGTGATGTAGAGATGTTGAGCTTATAAAAAGGGATCAGATGTTTTATGTATAAGAACTGGCATTAAAGAAAGCACAAGAATTGAATAACAAACTTAAATGAAACAAGGCAGAGATGGCTATTTATAGGCATCATTTTGAAAATATTATTTACTTCAAATGTTTGCAAACAATTCTTAATTTCTAATTTATTTCTGGGTGCTTCTCAAAATTCAATGTGCCTAAAACTCATTTGAATAACTTATTAAAGCAGATACCTGGGACCAACCTCAGAGAAATAGTAGGCCCAGAGAATTTGCATTTTTAACAAGCTCTCAGGTTTTGCTGATTCTTCCAGGCAATGGACCCTACTTTGAGTAGAGCTGCTTTAGGATTCAAATACTAAAAATATATAAGCAATCAGATATTAGTCCACAGGGGACTGGGCTAGGGAAAATTATAATGACCCATCCTCCTCCTCCTATTTTTCTATGAATCTGCCTTTGGCAATGTGTAGAAGCGTGTCAATAAAGAATCAAGCCTACTGTGCCCAGCTTGCTCTCTCATCCCACAGATATTTATGCAATAATGCATCTAAATGCTCCAAACATTTTATCAGATATGCTGGACACACTGAAGAGTAGAAACAACTTCAGTTAAAACCCAAGAACTTCCTGAGTTTCCCAATAAGCCTTGACAAGTCTGGCATCCTTGTACTGAACCCAATTCCCAAGGATAGAGTCCTGCCTCTTACGATAACCTTTTCTAATGCTGAGTGCTTCCAGCAATCAGATTTTTTCCTAACATTTTTTCTATTGGTTTCTCCAGCCTAGGTTTAAACTCAGCCTCATATTCCTCTTACAAGCACAGAGACCGTGTATCAGTGGCCTCCACTCTAGAGTCTGACAGGACATAAATTTTGTCCTTGCTACCAGAAACACAATATGAATCAAACTATAACTGCCAGGCATCTTCATTAGCCACGATCACAATCCCTATTCCAATTCTGCTGCCATTTCTATCCAGTATACCTTTCTCCAAAGGTGAACTCTGAGTACCAAATAGTCCCTTTGTAATAGAACTCAGTCTTCTGGGTATCCAGAAAACTGTTGAAATTCCCTCTTCATTAGTTTCTTCATATAACCTGTCTACTATTCTAGAACTGCTTTTTAAGTACAGGAGGAGTCTTGAACCTAAACTCTTTAGAAGTGACCATCTTGTCTGTTCTGCCCATCCTGGCATCTCAAGTTCTTACACAGTGCCTGTCACCTAGTAGGTTTTCAATAAATATTTATTAAATACATAAAAGATGAAACAGAGAACCGGCTGTAGTTCATTCGGTAGGGCTCCGGTTTACCACATGGGAGGCTCCGGGGTCAGTTCCCGGGGCCCCCTGGTGAAGGTAAGCCGCCGCGTGGTGAGCTGACTCAGCGGGATGACCCGGCAGGGGGAGACAAGTAGACACAGAAAAGTGCAAAAGCAAAATGAGCACAGCGAGCACAAGCAGTGTGTGTGTGTGTGGGGGGGGGGGGTGGATATATAAATAAATAAAATAAATAAATCTTTAAAAAAAATTTAAAAAAAAGATGAAACATAATTCATGAGACAAGTTAGCTGATCTTCATGTAAACTCCTTTTCTGTTTTCTTAATAGCCTGTAAACATCTGCATTCAATTCAATCATGGTAATCTTGACACATATAATCATTGGTAATTTCATTTGTATCTCATTAAAATATTTTTGACAATAACTACATATTTTTCTTTATCTTGAAATTCTAAACACCTGACAAGTAATTGACATATTGTATATCAATGTTTGATAAATGGTTGCTCAGTAGTATATATAGAGTGATTAACATAACTTTTAGTAAACTTGGAAAGTTCAAGTGTATATCTCCTGTCACTAACTTTATTAATCTTCTATTCAACTTTCCCTCTTATTCCAAACTCTAATCTCTTCAGGAAACCTTCCTTAAACTTCTTGACTACATGACTATGCAAGATCCTGCTATTATATCTCTTAGTAGTGCTCTGTATCTGAACATTTATTAGAATTTCATTATGTGCTTATTTTGTGACATTTGATTTAAAATATTTCCTTCCTCGTGAAGGCAAGAAATGTTCTACTATGGCTTATTTGTGTTATTGTACATTGTAGTTTTTTTTAAAAAGTATTGATGCAAAATATTTATTCATTAAACTTATCTAGTAATATTAGACTAAATAATCAAATGAGTGAGAACAAATTTTTTTAATAATGATAGGTTTATTTTCTAAAGCCACTGTATATTGTGCTTTTCTTTCACTTTATCCCTGATTATTTATTTGCATTCAATCCATAGGTCAATTTCCTATTTAATTTAGAATTTCTAATAGTTTTATGATGGAAAGTAGTTTTGAGAAAACATTGATAAATGGTTTGCATTGAAAATTTAAGCCAAATCATCCAAACTGCATACGAAATTTGATAAAATTCTCAAAACTAAAACAAAAATGAATATAAACAATTACATTTTACAACTGAAGTAAACTCAATATAATCATCTCATAGATTATTCAGATATAATTACCATGGTTTTTTCAAGGTACCATCTCAGGAGGGCAAATTGGGCAACTTAGATGTATAAATATGAATAAAATAATGTGTTGTTTTAAAGGAGCTAACAATTTTGGCAAAAGCTAAAACTGAATTAAAAAAGCAAACAAAAACAGATGCTGGGATTTAGTACAGAAATACATTAAATGGTTTCAAGAAAAGAAAGTTTCCTAGAAAAAACATTTAAAATTATTGCGAGAAAATTAAAAACTTAAGGAGAGAGAGAGAACATGGATCAAGACATGGTTGTAAGAATGAACTCAACAATTTCCAGTAGTTCACTTTAGTTTTAGAGCAGACAAATAGAGAATTAGAATACAATAGGATAGAAAGATGTTTAGGAATGAATAATGAAGGGGCTTTGAATAGCATACAAAGATCTTGGCATTTATTCTAGAGAATAGACAATATGGAAGTCAAGTTTACCAGCATTTCTTTGAATAATCTATTTGTTGAAACTGAAGCTTATCAACTTCTGGCAATAATTATAGATCATGAGTCATATAAACATATATGTATACATATTTATAAACATAGATACATATGTGATAAATATTTACATATTACTATATATATATCAGCCTCCTAATATCAACCAGATATTATTATGCAAAAGTGGCTATTTTTTAGCTTAGATGTCTTGTTTAATTCCAAGTGTAGAGGAATTACTTAATAGATATTATTCCATGAATAACTTTCATCCACTTTAAGATATCTAAAACTGTAATTATCTAATTCTCCTGAAATGTTACCTTATATTCAATATATAGTTGAAATGAAAAAGGATTGAAATGTACAACTTTTACAAAAACTACAAAAGCTGCATTTTTTTTACAAATTGATATTAGAAATGCAAAACAGTCTTAGAGCCCCTAATAATAAAATAAACCTTAAAAAATTCTATAGAGCTATGTTATCATTTTGAAACATTGCCAATTCAATGAATGCTTTTTTTAAAAAGCTGTAACAATGTCTCAAAGTGCAACAAGCTGAGCAACCTTGAAAAAACTTGCATTGAAGAAATACAAATGATTTAAAAATGCATTAAACCTTGGGACCCTCAGGATTTCATCAATATTACCCCAAAAGAGATATGAGAAATACTTTTAATTTTCAAACACTGATAATCTCAAAGAATTTCCGCTGTCAGAAATATTCTAATTAATAGTGTAATGAAAGTGAGTGTGATATGTTATGGCAAAGATAATTCTGATGAGATCCATAAAAATAAAGCTATTTCTATTATTGCAAGGGAAACTTGTCATGAAATTAAAATGGCAAACTATAGTCCAGTGTAAGCATCACTACATTGAACTATCTAAACGCTGTAAATTTCAAAATAATTATAGATTTTTGCCAGGGAAGAAGAGAATTAATGCTAAAATATTTAGTCAAAGATTACAAATTGCTAAAACAGAAAGATTGGCCATACTGGTTGAAAATCAAACATGGGCATCTCTTCGCCTCAGAGTAGAAGCTTTTTTGGTACATTTTGAATGGCAGTATTTTAAGAGACCCTTACCCAAAGCCACTATATTTGAGACACTTGTGTTAGTTTTGTCTCTGTGGTGACATATCATTATATTGTACAGTATTGTGAAAAAGTAAACGATGAAAGCCAGAAGGATATTATTTCCATAGACCAACGAATGGTAAGATTTATATGCTATGAGGATAAAATAAAATCATACTAAAAATACCCAAAAAAGGGGCCGGCTCGATAGCCCAGTGGATAGGGCACCGGCATACCACATGGGAGGCCCTGGGTTCGATTCCCGGGGACCTCTCCTAGCAGGCAGACCGCCTTGAGAATGGCAAGCTGCCATGGGCGGGCCGGAGCCGCCGTGGGCAGGGCAAGAAGCTGCCACGGACAGGGCAAGAGCTGCCACGGGCAGGGCAGGTTACCCAGGGATGGAGCGCAGCCAGCCACCCGCGAACTGAATCAAGCGCCGACCGTGAACGGACGCAGAGACCGCCCACAAGCGGGGAAAGCCGCGCCTGCGCAGTGACCACTCTTGGCGCATCACCGCAGCAGGGGGAAGGGGAGATATGTAATAAAATAAATAAATCTTTAAAAAAAAAAATACCCAAAAAAAGCAAGAAGCTGGACATTCCCCAACCATTTTAAGACCAGTAACTCCATGTATTGCCAAAAAGAGTCAGAAGATGAAACTGCAAATGAACTCATTGGTATCATGAGTCACATTCTTCCTAAGAATAATGCTTGCTACAGGGGTTTATGAGTTTTGTTATCTGGGTAAATGATCTCTGGGGAGATTTTGAGAATTGAAAACCAGTTTGGAAAACTTGTGCTCCTTTTATGCAAATGTGCATTTAATAACTGCTTGAAGGGCATCCCATTCACCATGCACAATTATAATTGATTTCTCTATAGTCGCCCATTCTGAAAACCCAAGAACATTGTCATGACCTTCTACAGGCCTTACAGTGTCAGGGCTTTCTATTCTAGAATCCCAGTCACACAGGGCACACAATGCACATATGTGCACGCACACGCAGCAGTTTGAAAGTTATGCTCTATCAATTTCCAAAATGTGAAGTTATCTGTGATTCTTAGAGTAATCTTGACTGTCACCCTCAAAAGGTCATCTTATTAATTTCCCATCATTGGGAAGGAGTTTACATTAGCCATCACAGACTTTAAAATATATCGCATTTTCTCTCATTACTAAGCTGAGTAATTTATCAATGACATAAAACTATCTCTATTTATCTATCAAATTTAAGGTAATATTATCTGGGCTTTAGTGGAGGCCCACTGGGGATGGAATATGGTTAATGATTGTTGAATAAATTTAGAAACAAAAAATTATCTCTAATGCACATTGTGAGTTGCTCTAGAAGGTCATAGTTTGAATTTATTCTTTTCTAGCTAACAAAACCTTCCTGTCTTCCATTTTAATAAACTTGCTGAAGAAATTGATTCAACTTTTGAGAACTCTGAAAACACATTTTTTAAATGCTCATGCAGTGTTTGTTTTTTTGAATAAATTAAAATTTAAACAATGTTTCTCCCTTAAGGCTAGCTAAGAATTTATATGTGTATCACTTCAAAATGATTTAAATATTGAAAACAAAGAAATAATGCCATCTACACCATATTATGAGAGCTTCTTTGGAGTTCCTTTTGACATTATCTGAGGTCAGATAACACCGACACTGCCATGTTGTCTTCTGTCCTTCAATTGGTGTATCAGTTAATATTTGCTACATGGCAAACTTCCCCCAAAGAGCAGTGGCCTATATCAAAAACCATGTATGCGGCTCCTGATTCTTAGAGCAGCAATTTGGGCTTTTCTTCTCGTTTGGCCTGGGCAGTGCTGATCGCTGCTGGTCTCACTCTTGGGTTGTCTGGGGCTGGTTGATTGATGACAACCTTGGCTGGGACAGTTGGCACAATTGGGCCATTGTTTAGGTGTCTTTCATCCTACAGCAGGCTGGCTTATTCTTGTTTACATGGTCACAGGGTTCAGAGAGACAGAGAGAGAGAGAGAGAGAGAACGCACAAAGCCGTAAGACCTGGCTCAGCACTGGCATAACTGGTATCGCGTGGCTCCCTCTGCATTCAGTTTCCCAAAGCAAGTCACAAGTCATCCCAGATTCAAGGTTTGCAGAAATGGATTCCATCTAATTTTGGGAAGACCTGCAAAGTATTGCATCCATTTTTGTAATCTGCCATACATAATAAGCTGTGGGAACAAGTACGCACGGTTTTTAAAGAACATTGTCCAAGATCTTGGTGTCTTTGCCAAAAGAAAGCCTGAAGAGTTGCAACAAAGCAAAAGTAGCTTCTTTGAAAACATGGATTTCTTTTCCTTATTTTAATTTAAAAACCAATTCACCTCAACCAGCACATTAACATGGCAGTCCA
>PVKH010007058.1:0-20518 GCA_004027955.1 Chaetophractus vellerosus | reverse complement strand
TTTTTTTCTGTTATTCTATCTCTTGACATTGTCTTATTTATGGAGTCTATATCTCACAACCTTCAATGCACATCAAGGGTCACAAACAGATTGACAATGGTGAAAATTCTACTTATAAAGATAGTCTATGACCTAAACAGTGATTTTAAAATATCTGAAATCTAATGTCTATAGAGGGACAAGAGCTCCCCTGATGTCCATTGCTCCTTTTCATCTCACCTGGCCATTCATCTGGCCTGCTTTATTATTTACATTGTAGCATATATTAGATGGCCATGGATTCTAGACTCTCAACTTTTCCCAACCGATAGTGAGTCTATTTCTCTTCTGAATCTGGGATAGCCCTGTGATTTGCTCTGACTGATAGAATACAGTGGAAAATGGTGCTATATAAACTAAAGACATATGTAGCTTCCATTTTCACACATTTTCCATTGGAAACCAGATGCCAATCTGTAGAAAGCCCAGGCCACATGGAATGGGCACATAGAGGAAGACCAAAGCACTTCAGGCAACATGCCAACCGAATTCCTAGCTGACAGCCATCATCACTTGTAAGCCATTTGAGTAAGCTGTCTTGGACATTCCAACTGTTTCAAGCCCCTGGATGGCGACACCTGCACGGGGAGCAGAGAAACCATCCACCTATAGACTTCTGAAAGATAATAAATGGTGGTTGTTCTAAGCATCAATATTGGGTGGTTTGTTACACAACAATAGATAACCAAAACATGCATTATCTTTAAATGGCATGTGAATTTGTGATAGCTTCCCTACACAAACTATTTATTACAGTTGGTTTGGTCTTTTCAAATGGTTCTAATTTTGTTTCACATGCATATTCTCCATTTGCTTGTGATATTTTTTCCAAAAGGTTTTGCACACCTATGTAAATTCTAACCATCTTTTAGGGCAGAACTGCATACATATTCTAGATCTCATGTCTTAAGTAAGTGATATGGATGAATTCTTTCATCTCTCTAAATCCTCTCTTTATCTATACAATGTGCATCCTATTAGTAACTATCTATCAGGGTTATTAGGAAGGTTAAAAGACATAAGGCATGTAAGGACGTTAACACAGTGCCTGGCTCATAGTAAGTATTCAGTGAAGGCTATCTATTATTGAAGCCCCCTTCAACTATTGAAACAGCCTTTTCTTTATCCAATCTAGTGTTCTTCAGCTTAGCATTCCCTGTGTCCAGAACTCTGTCATCAAAGATATGAATAATTTCTTTTCCATCCCTTCAAACTTTGGCTCTAAATAGATGAATGAAGGGAGTGGCTATCAAATAGCTAAGACTCACTTTCCAAAGGGGAAATATTTTGGTCAAGTTAAGCCTTTCAAATAGTAGAAAGTCAATATATTTGTTGAATTAATAAAATGAATGAATGAACCAGGAAGCGCAGCTGATGTTCACCTCAAAATGGGAAAAACAATCATTTTGGAAGTTCCATGTATTGTAATGTGTTATCAACACCTCATATTTCATTCATCAATTGGACTATTAACCAAATCCGTTATTTGGAATTTGCACAGTGTTAATACATATTACAAAATGTATAATAAATAAATATGCATAAAGTTAAATAAAGGTATTAAATTTCATCAAATCCATTGTCTAAGAAAGGTCTTTGGAGTCTATGAGAGCCTGTGGGTAGTTTTAAGGATATTGTTGTATAACCTAAGAGAAAGCCTAGAAGATGCTAGTATTTCATACCATTCCTAACTTTTGGTCTTTGCTCTTAGCTCGCATCTCCCAATGAATAAGAGTTTTAGACATTCCATTGATCCCCAAAGTGAGCAGTAGCAAAGGAGGTGACTCTTGTGGGGAAGAGGCAAACACAGATCTAAGTACAAATTCAAGATAAAAGCTTAGAAATATAGCAATCTCTTGCTTATAGAAAGTAATAGTCCCTTGAAAATCAGATGTTTTGTATAAAAAACAAGTCAAGCAAAACAGAAAACAATACCCAGAAGCCTATTTTCCATTATTTTATATGAGCAAAAATATAATGTGTTGTGCATCCACCCAAAACTCTCAACAGACTTTCTAAAATATGACTAAAACAGAGAAAGAATGCTGATAGAGTATTAACTCTATTATAAAATACTTATTATAAACTTTCATGTTAAGGTGCAAAATACTTAGAATGCAGCTTTGTGATTGTCAAATGATTAATATAGTTATTTAAAAAACCAGTTACAATTTATGAGCAACATTTTCAGTTACATTGTAATCACTTTCTCACTAGCGTTGCTTACTTCACCACAATTTTGTAATTATTTTCTTGTGTTTTGGGGATCACCTTGTACAATAACTGGGAAAAGCTTGGCAACATCACAAAAGGCATTCAGGACAAGTCTGCGTGTGACACTATGGGGCTCTCTTAGCACCAGCCACAGCCCAGAAACACATCCCCTTTGTGGACACTAGTCATACTTTATACCGTTTGAAACATTTATCATGATTTTGATATTTCCTTAATTGCTTTTTGCAATATAACTCAAGGCCTTTCCTAAATATCATTTTGTTTAAAATGTTGGATTGCAATCTAGAGACATAAATGAAAATGTACTGATGCAAACATAGGGTGAAAAATGTTTCAGTGAGTTTTGTAAGCTCCATGAAGTTTGGATATTGAAAACAAGATGTATTCTATCAGGAAATATTAACTGGGCAGGTGCTCCATATTAGTTTCCAGGCTGCTAAAACAAATATACAATGGGTTGGCTTAACAACAAGAATTTTTTGGCTTGAATTTTCAGAAGATAGAAGACTTGCTTCCTCCCAGGACTGGTATTTTCTGGCTGACCAGCAATCTTTGGGGTTCCTGGCTTTTCTGCCACATGACAATGCCTTTCCTTTCTCTTCCAGCTTCCATTGACTTCCAGTTTCTGGTAACTCCCAGTTTCTGGTAGCTACCTGATGTTTACTCTGTTTATAAAAGACTCCAGTAATACAGATTAAAACCCAAACTGATTCAATGAGACCACACTTTAACTAAAGTAACATCCTGAAATGATCTTATTTGCCATTGGTTCATACCCACAAGAATGTAGACCAAGACCAAGAACATGCCCAAACTGGGGTACACAATTCGATCTATACTCTATGGGGCAAGACTATATGCCCTATAAGGTACACAATCTAGAGGGTTTACCTGTACAATATTGCCTAGTATTATAAGGGAATAATGTGCATATTGAAAATATCTAAATTAATGTCAACTTTTTTCCGCCTCCCAGAATGAATCAATTCCTTTCTTTTTAGTAATATCTATTGATTTCATTTTTAGTCTGTATAACTTGAATGGTACTCACTATACCTCCTGGTTCTTGGGTGAGCAAGAGACTCTGTCCAGGCCAATCACAACACCTATGCCTGGAGTTTTGGGTTATGGATTTTTTGTTTGCTTGTTTTGTTTTGTTTGCATAAGCCACAGTGAATTAAAATACAAGATAGGATATGTAAGCAAGACTGTGGTAACATAAAAACCCTGTAGACTCAGTGGCTTAACAGAAGAAAGATTTATTTCTTGCTCACACAAAATCTAATTTGGATCAGGCATCTCTGGGTCAGCTTTTCTCCCTGTAGTGACGCGAGGATCCTGGCTGATCCCAACATGTACCCTGCACTGTTACCACCAAAGGGGAAGAGACAGCAGCATGAGGTGACACATTGTGTATTTAATTGCCTTGGAGTAAAAGTGACATAAGTCACTTCTGTTCATGTTTCATTGGCCACAAATAGTCATGTGGCTTTACCTAAATCAAGAGAGTTGAGAACTGGAAGCTTCCTTTGTGTCAAAGAAATATAGGAGAACCAAATACTGTGAAAAAATAGACATTTCTACCAAAATTGTTTTTGGATATTTTTAAACAAAAGCGTCCTGACTAATACAGAAATAATATTTCAAGTAAATATCTTCTTTGCCATAATCACTTGCTGGAAAGAGTATGGACAAAGAAAGTTCTGAGGGTGAAATGTAGTAACAAAGGTGAAACTGATTCTCTTTGGGAAAAGCAGGATCTGTATGAAACAGTGTATAAATGCCTAAGATGCCTTACCTGATGGATGCACACTAGCACCACTCTTGTCACTTTTCAGAAATGATACATCATACGATATGGTATGTCTTTGCACTCAATGTACATAACCTGGCATCTGATGATCACCCACTTCTGGTTCCCCATCCTAGCATCAATCATACTTTTTATTTGAAAAATTACAATGGCAACTCAGCCTCAGCTGTGAGGTACAAGACTTAGAGGTTTCATTCATCTTTATCAGCTCCTCCATCAACTTTGTTGCTATTCTCAGAAGCAGCACCAGTTTCTCAGCCACAAAGCCATGGTATTCTGCAATTTAACATTTTCAGCTCCATCAACAAATCTTAGCAAAAATTCCACTCCATTCTGACTATCAATCCTCAAATCCAAGACCTCATCACCTAGCGTCTGGTTCAATTCAACATCCTAACTTTAAGTTCTCTTGACATTAGGCTCTATTCTCTCTGATCTTTCTGGCACCCTTGCCAGACCAATTTTATGTAAGCACTCAAAGCATATTTTTTCATATTTTTTTATTTCCTAACAGATCTCTGTTTTCTACCAACCTAAATCTAAACTTCTGTTCTTCATTTTATTAGTATGGCCACAACCTGTCTACTCACCTAATGGTATATTCTTTCCAACATTTATCCCTTATTCTAGTTTAAGCTGTCTCCAAACAATCTCTTGTGAAATATTATAGGTAGGGTTGGCTTCAAAGCCTGCTAGTTCTGCTGGAGAAATCTGGTTGGGAAGAAAAATATCTTGGACCATGAGTTCAAGGAAATACTCCCAGCAGTGGACTTGGACTCCAAAATGAGTAACCAGAAGTCTACTGCTGTTTAGAGATATGGTAACTCATTCATTTAATTTATAGAGGTCTAATCTGCTAGACCAAGTACTACAGTTGGAAACTTTGGGATAATTAAAATTTAAAAAAATAAATAAAACTCCAGGCCACATTTTCCATATAATAAAATTCACTGAAGTGCACTCCTTAAAAGAGGAAACTTGATGGTTGTAAATCGTATCACAATAAAGTTGCTATTTTAAGCATTACATATTGATCTGGGTACAACCCTCTACCACCAGATGTATGAGCTCTACCGGTGTTTCTAAAATTTTGGTGTAGAGTTTCTCAAACTTTTGCAAAATGTGAAAATTTGTACATTTGAAAAGTTTAGGGTCCCACACACAGATATTAAAATTTAACAAGTCTACACTGGGTTCTTAAAATGTGCATCTTTATTAATCACCCTAGGAGACACTGTAGGTATCCCTTGGTCCACAATTTTAAAAATTAGTAAAATCACTGGTCTACCTGGCAACCAGCTCTTATAGATTCTGGTGACCAGATTGGCTCTGGAAGAAAGAAAAGCATAGTAAAGTTTTTCAAGGGCTTGTGTGTGAAAAAGTATCAGCTGAAAGTGTAACTATGGTTATCAAAGGAAAGTGGAAGAAGGAAAACAGAATATAAGAAATGTGTCATGTTATAGCAAGGAGTGACTGTCAAATTCAGACATGAGTATCAGCAAATGAACAGGATACACCAAGTGTGTATGTTGTTGGGAATGGGGGGTGAATCCCATTCCTCCTGAACATCTCTCTGATTCTAATTTTCTAGGAATGAGAAAGCTACTACTGAGTAACCAGTGGATCAAAACTTTTCCAGAGGCCAGACCTGTCAATGGTACCAATTCAATCTTAACCTTTCAATCACATTGCCTTGTTGTTGTTGTTTTTTTCCACTCTAGCTTCTTAAGTGAAAATAGATACTGTCTCAACAAGAATTCCCATAAGAACGGAAAGAAAATGAAATTAGATCCTTGTGTCAGTTGAGTTTTTCTGGGAAGCAGATGCCATGATGGAATTAGAAGTAAAAAGGACACTGTAAGATAAAGAGGAGAAGAAATGAGAGCAGATACAGAAAGTCTTCAGACTGTGATGCAGGCCTGACACCTGTAAAAGGAGATGGAAAAGGAAGGAGAATGCTGTAGAAAGAGCTCCCACTTCACTACAGCTCTATGAAAGTCTCAACAGCCCAACTGGGAGCCCCACACAAAGATTGCCCATTAAAGGAGTCCTGCATTGTGCAAAAAAGGCCAGAGTCTTTTGTCCCTGCAGTCCTCAGTCATTGGGTGGGGGGGAGTACAAACTTATTGTGAACAATGCAGCAGATTCCAATGGCAATAGAGTTGGCAATTATCAGCTACTGAACTCCTTATAGGAGTTTTTCTCTTGAAGTGACAACTAAGCAGCACAGATCTGTAGCTATCCCAGTCCACCTACTTGCTATGCACAGATCCACTTCTCCATACATGTTTGGGGAACAGTTCCTCTATTTTCCCCCATTGAATCTCTCTTGCTAAGAGGACATGTAGAAGAGAGAGGTTAGTAGACTGAACTATATCCCCATTACTGTAGTTGGTCTTTATATCACACACAGTAATAATCTCCCTTTCCACTATCCATTTTAAATTCCTCTCATGCTCACTTCTGTGAGTCTTAGTAGCTTCTCCAGTGGTATAAACCAAACTCTCATTCCTGAGGGTTCTGAGGCACTGTTAGTCCTACTCATCTCAGACTAGGTTCACTTAACAGTCACAGTTGTACAAAGAAAACTAAGAGGGAGCCAAGTAGATTGCCTGAGTTCCATGCATATTGTTTCCCACCCCCACTGTTTAAAAACAACCCTATATCCTCTTGCTTATCAGAATCACTTGTGTTGGCCAAGATTGTGACACTGTTCACCTGCTATTCCCTATTCATGAGGAATCCAAATTTCCCAGGCAGGGGCCATAGCTTATAGTTAATGAGATCTGCTCTGTCCCCTGACAAGAGTGTTCCTCCTTTGGGGGTCAGGACTTCTAACCCTGCATACTCCATAGCTTCAGAATTGAGAAGTATAAAGTCTTCCAGTGGGTCATTGGAAGTGATGCTAAATGAGGTCATTACTGCTTTCACTCACTGGTTCTGGATGTAGTACTATATGTCTTTGATCCAGTGTTTATACTGCATCCTATCTTTGCAAGATATTGCCTCTGGGTTGGTGCTTCAACTACACCTTAATTGTCCATGACATTTTTCTCTCAGATGGGTATTTTCTACGTGGTGCATTATGTAATCCAATCAGTGGATCCTATGATTATCCAAACTTCCTTCTCTGCAAAATTGGTATCCCAGTTGAGTGTTATGTTGTTGGGATTCCATACCTTTAGACCAGGCACTCCATAAGTATCTATTTAGTGATGCTGGCTAAGGTTCTGTGGTCAATAAAGGCAACCACTTAACTAAAATAGGTGTCTGTTGATGTGAGGATGAGCTTCTGGTCCTTCCAGGATGGAAGAGGCCCACAGTATTCAACTTGCCCCAGCAACCAGGTGTTCTCCTCTAGAAATAGTGCCAAATGAAAGGTTCAGGGTTGATCTCAGTTGCTAGCAGACTGAACTTTCAGAGGTGGAAAGATCTAGTCAATCATGATAAGTGGGAGTTCATGCTGTTGAGCTCATGCATAGCCTCCATTATGCTACATGGTTACTTCATTCATGTGTCCATTGTGGCAACTTTACAGGGACAAATGATGGATAATGTCCACTGGCCAAAGCATCTTGTGTATTTGGTATTTCAGTGAATCTTTCATGGTAGATACTTTCTGGTGGACAATGAAATGTAGGAAAAAGTCTGAACACTATGTGCCCACTACAATATGTGTATCTATGTGCTTCTACCCCAGACATTCTTCCAGTCTTTTCCTTCCAGGCCCCTGATCAGCCAGCCAAACCATTGACCACTGACCAGAATTTTATATACACTCTAGCCTCGGGCCACTTCACCTTCCACACAAAAGGATGACCAGGGGCACTACTCTGCCTATGGGGAAGATTTTATCTTATCACTGTTTTTCAAGACCACCCCTAAATATGACTGCAGGGCAGCCAACATCCATTTTCAGCTTGTATACACATACCAAGCCAAACCATTTTTAAAAGCATGAGCTTTCTGCTGCCTTCTCCTGATGATCACATAGCACCACTCCACACAGCCATGAGTATG
Organism: Chaetophractus vellerosus; assembly: GCA_004027955.1. Taxonomy (NCBI): domain Eukaryota; kingdom Metazoa; phylum Chordata; class Mammalia; order Cingulata; family Chlamyphoridae; genus Chaetophractus; species Chaetophractus vellerosus. Next base: position 12,411 of record PVKH010007058.1, on the reverse strand, counting down.
AATTGAGACAGAATCACTTGGAGAACCATAATTAGGGTCTGTTCTACCTACTGATGCAGCTTACTCAGTCCCTCTGATCCTTATCAATATAATTTCCATCTTATGATGGATTGCTGCTAGGTATGTACAATTTTATGACTTGATGGGTCTGAGAGAACCCACTCAGAATGCATAGCTTTGGGTGCATAGTAACTTGGTGTCCTATGGTCAAGCATTCTCTCTCTCCCTTGACCCAGTAACAAACTGTGAGATTTCTCATGGAAGGCATGGCTGATAGCATGGCTTTGCTCATGAATTCCAGGACATGTATTGTGATTCTCCTTCTGGGTCTTTTCATAAGCTCCACATTGCATATTTTTCCAACATATAGTCCACAAGGCCAGCTGTAGACTATCGGGTGAACGGCTCACTTGTCCTCTCCTGGAGCGCTCTTCTCCAACATCAGAACTGCTTCTCCAATCTCTGTCTTTTGTCTTGCCTTTTATACTTGAGCCCTTTCCTATTCTGGCTCCCACTTGAAAGTGGCAATTTTTCATATCAACCCATATATTAGCCAGAGCAGTATTCCTAAGTATGACATGAGCTGCCTCTGGAACCAGAAGAGACTCATCATGTGATTGATTCCTTCTTTGAACTACAGGATGCGAGATACCTAAATTTGTCTTTTACTTCAGAGTGGATATCCAGTCATGCTGCTGACTACTAGACCCTTAAACATTTCCTTTAAGAGACAAATTCCTGTCTTTCCCATCCGTTGGAGATCACCTGACTTCATGTTAAAAACCTCTTTCTCTTCCTGTTCTATTAGCATAATTTTACCACTAGAATGAATCAATATGATATTCTGAAGGATGGTCAGAAGGTCCAGATTTCTTCAGTCTATTTTATGACAGATGGTGGGAAATTAACATAGCTCTGGGGAAAAACTGTAAATGAATATTTTTGTCCATTCCATGTGAACTGTTTTTGATCCTCTTTCTTTACTGACAGAGAAAATAACTCATTTTCTAAATTAAAAAGGTACATACCACATATCTGAGGCCCTATTAATCTGCTCTACAACAGTATTATATGTGGCATGATGGTTGCAATTGAGGCAAATATGTGGTTGAGCTTGTGATAGTCTATGGTCATTCTCCAAGACCCATCTGATTTCTGCAAGGGCCAAGTTGGTGAATTAAATATGGTAAGGACTACCACTCCTACATTCTTTAGAATTTAAAGGTGTCACTAACCATCACTGTCTCCCCTGAGGATGCAATATTGTTTTCAATATATTGTCTTGGCTGGGGAACAGAAGCAGTTTCAGAGGCTCCCATTCAGTTTTCTCCACAATGATAGTACTTACCCAATATGAGACTTACTGCATCTGCCAAATATTTCAATCCCAATTACATACTTGAAAAATGAAGAAAAAGAAACTGGTTGTGTTCTTGGATCCTTTGGACACACTGCAAGAAAAACTTTATCCAGGGTACATTTGCCTATATTCTAATTAGGAGTGGGGAGTGACTACTGTCACTTCAGTAGTCCTCAAAATGTCTGGATGTTTCCCTTTCTCCAGTGTCTAGTCATACGAGTGAGCTATCAAATAAAGCCCTCTGATTCTCTCACTTAACTTTTAACTGTTTGCTATTCATTCTGAGTTTGTCATGATCTTTGTCAATGTATCAATACCATTTAGTAATAAGAAGCCAACTCCACTGTCCTTGTATGAATTATTTCCTGCATACCTTTCAAATGTCTGAATCATTCTGCCAACAAAGAGGTTTCCCTCCATTGGGATATATTCTCAGATTTCCAAGAGTAAAATGTTTAGCACCAGAGCTGCCATCTTTTGTCAGGGACTCTGTGTGTGTGCTATAAACCACTCAGAATTATTCTCTTTCCCAGATAGGTACCAAGTGATCCAGTCTCAAAATTCCATTTTATTGAATTAATATCAGTCTTCTTAATATCAAGGCAGAATCAGAAGCAGATGCAAAGGGAAAATTAGAAGCTCAAGAGATTTGTTTGGACAAAGAGGAGAGGAAGTAGAAGGAAAAAACCCTTCAGACTGATATGCAATGTGGACACTTGTAAATGGAGGAGGAGATTGGATAAGAAAAGCCTCTCGGGGTCGGCTATAGCTCAATTGGTAGGGTGCAGGTTTACCACGTGGGAGGCCCCGGGTTCAGTTCCTAGGGCCTCCTTGAGCGGGCAGACTGCCTTGAGAAGGCAAGCCTCCATGGCAGGGCAAAGCCACCACGGGCAGGGCAAGCCACCCACGAACAGGACAAGCCGCCTGCGAGCAGGCAAGGCCACCACACGGTGAGCTGACTTGGTGGGTCGCTGCAACGGGAGGGGAGACAAGCAGACACAGAAGAACGCAAAAATCAACACAGCAAGAACAAGCAGAAAGTGGGGGATATATAATATATATAAAAAAAAAGAAAAGCCTCTGTCTCCAGTGTGAAAATTTCAGTCAGTCCCATGTGGACATCCAGAGCAAATATTGCCCATTAGATGAGTCCCACTTTGAATAGAAATGGCCACACTCTAGTAAACCTGCCATGCTCAGATATGAGCTGGGAAAAACCAGCAGATCTTGAAAGCTCTTTAGTCAAAGGCTGTCAGTCAACTACATTCCTCAGAACAAATTCTCTCTCGTTTTTCTTATTTTAAAAGGAGCTTTAGATTACAAAAAAAATGTTACACCAAAAATATAGGGGATTCCCATATACCCCACTGCCTCCCCCTTCCACACTTTCCCCCACTAACAACATCTTTCATTAGGGTGGTACATTTGTTACAATTGATGAACACAAATTGAAGCATTTCTACTAAGCATGGTCTATGGTTTACATTATGTTTTACACTCTGCGCTGCACAATTTTATAGGTTTTGACAAAATGTATAATAGCTTGTATGCCCCTTTGCAATATCATGCAGAACAATTCCAATGCCCCAAAAATGCCCATGTCACACCTGTTCTTCCATTTCCTTCCCCCCAGAACCTCTGGTGACCACTGTCTTTATATCAATGTTACAAATTCTTCCATTACTAGAATAAAAATAAGTCTACTTTAGTCCATAGTTGCATTCCTCCCTTATGTTTGTTCATTCCCCATCTTGAGGATTTGGGGATGGTGATGCCTACTCTGCTTCTGATTGAGAAGAGGCTTAGATCCCATAGCAGATGGATGGACTGTCTTGCTTTCAGTTGTAGATACTCTTGGCTTCTTGGGATGGACGTTGTCCATCATCATGTTTTGTTAGTTGTCCTGGGTAAGTCTGATGACCTGGAGAGTAAGTGTTCACTGCAACTCTGCTGAGATTCAGGGCTTACCCAGCATATGAACAGCCAGAAGATTTAAGTCTCTGGGACATATATTTAATGGGCATAGTGCTAATTATAGGTTCATATAAATGGGGCAGAAAATCATGCAGTAGGAAAACTATAAATGAGTCTAACTCTGATAATTGGGGGAGATGGGTTATCATATATTCCAAGGTAAATCCAATTTCCTGGGGTTGTCTGCCCTGCCTATTGTATCTAGATGTCTCTAGAGCTCCCAGGAGTACCCCTACTTGAGGCACTGTTTACTACGGCAGTTAGTGAGATCCTCCTGAGACATGCATAAGTGTAACCATTGGAATGACCTCCCAACTCACTTTGAAAACTCTTAGCATAATTATTCATTTGCATTTAATATTTCCCCTTTTGGTCTAGGTCTTTCTCCAAATGCATCATTAGTTGGCACTTGGTATTAATTCCTCGGTGCTAAGGAGGCTCACCACCAGGAGTCACGTCCCACGTCAGGGGGTAGGTAGTAAATTTATATGCTGAGTCCGGCTTAGAAAAAGACCACATTTGAGCAACAAGAATACACTCATATGGTAACACTTAGGCAGTATATATTACCAGGCTGGGTTTTGATTTCACAAAAACAAGGTTCATAAGTACAAACACAAATATCAAGGGTCTGGAGCATCAGTCTGCCCCCCTCCTTTGCTAGGCACTGCCCATGTACCCTAGAGATTCTTGCCATTATAGATGAGAATGTAGGACTCCTCAGGATGGGAATTCAATATTCCATCGGTTATTCTGTGGGTCTCCACCTACCGAGACAACACCCCATGACCTCATGAATACACTCACACTCCATACAGGTATGCTCCAGGCGTAACCCCCACAGACATGCCCCCACCACCTGACACCCCAGAATAGTGATCCTCCCTACTACAAATGCAATGCCTCTGCAATCCAAAACCTCCCAAAAAACAAAGTCAACAAGAAGAATAACAATGTAAAATTTGAATCGACACTTTTCCAAAGAAGAAATACAAATGGCTAAAAAGCACAAGAAAAGATGCTCAACCTCACTAGCAATTAGGGAAATGCAAATCAAAATTACAATGAGCTATAACTTTACACCTATTAGACTGGGGCTATTAAAAAAACAAAGAACCACAAGTGTTGGAGAGGATGTGGAGGAATGGGAATCAGCATCTACTGCTAGTAGGAATGTAGAATGGTGCAACCATTATGGAGAACTGTTTGGCAGTTCCTCAGGAAGATAAATATAGAATTGCCATATAATCCAGCAATCCCACTGCTGGGTATATACCCAAAAGAATTGAAATCAGGGACACAAACAGAAATATGCACACCAATGTTCTTAGTGGCATGATTCACTATTGCCAAAAGTTGGAAGCAACTCAAGTATCCATCAACAGATGAATGGATAAGCAAAATGTGGTATATACATGCAATGGAATATTAGTCAGCTGTAAGAAGGAATGAAGTATTTACACACACAACAACATGGATGAATCTTGAGACCTTATGTGAGTGAAGAAAGCCAGTCACTAAAGGACAGATACCACATGACCTCACTGATAGGACCTAAGCCTATTGAGCAGGCTCACAGAGCTAGAATCTGGAAGACAGATTATCAGGAGACAGAAAGGGAGTAGAGTAGGCTGAGCTGATGCTCAATATGGGCAAAACCCATGATAAGTTAGAAGGGAGTTGTTTGACAGTGAAGGGGTATGATGGTGGTACAAGGATGTGAGTAGGGTTGACAGTGCTGGAATGTGAGGGTGAGCAGGGTGGTGGGTTGGGATTGACTATCCATTGAACTGAGGGGAGGACTGGAGGAAGGAATAGATGAACCCTGGGGATTTGTATGTCTGTAATTGAAACTACAATGGTGGAAATACTCTTTTTTTTTGACAAATATGGCAGGGTAGGGTCACTGGTGCAAGGCATTGGTAGTGGTGGGATATGAGAAAGGGTGCATCTGGGGCATGCTACTGTGGCATATGAATGTATTAATCATAGTGTAAGGTGTTATCTCAGTGGGTGGAGACTTACAGAATAAACAAGAAAATATTAAACTTCCATCCTAGGGAGTTCTATTACATTCTCAAATAGAGGGGCAAGAACATCTCCAGTACATACATAGGAAGCATCTAATAAAATGAAACAGACCAGTATGTCAAGCCCTCAATGATAATGCAAGTAACTATTAACCTTTATCTTCTAAAATGGAAACTTGGTGGTTGCCATAGGTTCCTAGGAGAGGGGATGGGAGGAATGGGTGGAAAATGGGACATCTTTGGGGCATCAAAGTTGTTCTGCATGATATTGCAATGCTGGATACAGGCCATTATACATTTTGTCAGAACCTATAAAAATATATGGTACAAGAGATAAACCATAATGTAAACCACTGCCATGGTTAGTAGCAATGCTTCAATATCTGCTCATCTATTGTAACAAATATACCAAACTCAGGTAGCACGTTATTGGTAGGGGAGGATATGGTGGGGGGAGGGAGTGGGGTATATGGGAATCCCTTGTATTTTCTATGTGACTTTTCTGTAACCTAAAGCTTCTCAGAAAATAAAGTGAAAAGAAAAGTAAGACACTGCGGGAACAGACAAAAGAATTTGTCAATATACATAAAAGATAACAGATCTTACTGTGATGAAAGGCATAATGCAAAGAAATTTTTAAATTTTATTATTGTTATTTTTTTGTTGGCAGATTCTCTCTTGAAGTAAGATTTTCATGGCATACTTCTGTGACTGCTACAGTCCTGTAAAAAGTTGGGACTCGAAGTGATTATTTTTCCCAAAATTTTATATAATAACTGTATTAGTTAGCCAAAGGGGTGCTGATGCAAAATACCAGCAATCTGTTGGCTTTTATAAAGGGTATTTATTTGGGGTAGACACAGTTACCAGGCCATAAAGCGTAAGTTACTTCCCTCACCAAAGTCTGTTGCCACATGTTGAAGCAAGATGGCTGCTGATGGCTGCAAGGGTTCAAGCTTACTCTTCTTTCTAAGGCTCTGTTGACCCAGCTTCTTCCAATATCAGCTGTAGGCTGGGATAAGTCTCGTCTCTCTCCTGCGGCTCATTCCGATCCCGCTCAGCTGCTCTGCTCTCTCCACAAGGCCAGCTGTAGACTATCAGGCTAATGGCTTGTCTCTCCCAAGGCTCCACCAGTAAAACTCCAACTCTTTGCTCTGCCCTGTTGTTTTTCTTTATGAGTCCCCATACATCAAGGGGGCAACCAAATGTGGCCCAATCAAAGCCATAATCATAATTTAATCATGCCTAGAGGAACAGACCAGTTTACAAACATAATCCAATATCTATTTTTGGAATTCATAAACAATATCAAACTGCTACAATGACCAAATCAATTTTGGTATTCAGAGACATCTAATAGGCATGGCAAAGAGGTTATACGTAAATCCTTTTCTTCAGTATTTTTGTGCCTTGACCTTTCAAGACAAAAAGGGAGAAACGATTCATTGATTGATAAAGAAGGAAAAATATCATAGTCATATTTATATACTCATATATTCACTCAATAAATATTTCATTCACTTCCTTCAGGTACTGAGTCAAGGGTAAGAAGAACCATATTGGGAATAAGAAACAGTTTGTATAAGAAATAAGAGAGATCCTCTCCTAATATGCTCAATTTAAGAAAATAGTGGGGCAGTCCAAGAAGTAGAGATAAATGTCACTACTTTCATTTTAATGTTTAATCTGAATTTACTAGTATCCCTTTAATGAGATTTTTAATACAAATAATTAATTTTGCTACAAACTTCCAAGAATATTGTGGCAGAGAGAAAGCGAGCAAAAGAAAGTGAGAAAGTAAGGGAAAGTAAGAGAGAGATATCTAAAGATATATTAATCTACTGCATTCTGACAGGCCACACTCCCTCCTTTTACAAGCCTATTTCTGTTACACCACAGAAAGCTCAGAGATGGATCCGAAATAGCACTTTTGTAAGTTAAAACAATAAATTGGCAAAAACCATTGCCAGGTAGCCGTATGCTCTCAGACCATTTCAAACACATATCATGAAATAAATAGTGTGAGATCTCTATTTTCAAGAGCTTCCTGTAACACCCATGACTACCTTTCTACCATCAATTGCCTGAAAGGATGATAGACATGAAAAGAAGATATTTTGTTTTTTTCAAATAGTATCAGTTCATCCATCAATTTCCGGAAGGAAATATGGCACTTTCCCAACTTGCCTCTCGTCATTCTCTGTTTTAATTTTTATGACAAACTTCCATCTCCAGGGCAACTGTTACACTGCTCCTTCAACAACCCTCATCTCTGTCCATGACTTCTGGGTTCACAATCCCTTTCTGAGGTTCTTTCCTGTACTGATACCTTAAGTAAAGAATGTTGCTCTGACTCTCACTTAGACAGTGATAAGAAAATGTTCAATATTTCCAGTTTAAGGCATTTTTTCATTCATAAATCCATGCATTCAAAATAATTTTAATGCCCCCTCCAGCCAGCAGTGATTACAATAACAGTAGAAGACTAGAAAGAACTCTGAACTGGTAGTAAGATGACGTGGGCTTGAGCTCTTCTCCAATAAGTCAAATCAACATGGTGGTGAGGCAGTTACCTGTTTGCTCTGAGACATTGCTTTGTTTAAAAAATAGAGATAAAAATTAGCAAGATGGATTTTTTTCTGAAGACAAAATTGGGAAATAGATATGAGAGTCCTTTGTAAACTCCAAAATGCATTATACTTGAAATGGGGTTATCAGTATTATTATTACTTACAATGCAAAGAACATAGTGGGAAGACACTCAAAATGAGGTATACTTTCTGGAATCCAAGTTGTATAAGGGATTCTCTACTCAGACTGTTCTAAGATCAACCAACTTAATCTCTGGATTGTACTAGGTAATCTTCACCAATTAGAGGTTAGCCACAGTTTTTTTTTCATCTATCATCAGGATTAATATTTTCTGTCCTACTCATTTCCAAAGGTGGTTGTGAACCAATATACAATAATAAAATTAAAGCATTCTGTACACTATACTGTGACATTGCAAATTAGAGGTTTTATCTCTCTTCTTATCATGGTTTTTTACGGTAACTTTAGAAATCAATCTTAGGTTGGCTCTCTATTTGAAAAAACTTACAGACAGTATTCAATGGCATTATGTACTTGAAATTTAGTATCAGGAAGACTTAAATCAAACACATTTGGTTTCAAGTCTTTTTATTCTGTCACTCTGTGTTGGATTGTGCTATGTCAACTGTATGGTCCCAGCTCACAGTTGGTCAAAAGAGGAATTTGCATGTGATTCAGAAAGCAGAAGGTAAGCCGAGCCATCACTCTCTGAAAGTTGTTGCAGTCCGACACAATAATGAGCAAGGCCAGATGAAGAAGAACCTAGCAGGTCCAAGCTGGCCCATGCTGTCCTCTGTTTCACATTTGGCTTCTGCTGGACCACAAGCTCTGCTGGCCAACAGCAACTGCAGACCTAACACTAGCCTCTGAATCCACAAAAAGGTAGCTTCACCTTTGTAGAGACAACAGCTTCCCTATGCTGCCCATATTGGCTCTGATCTATTTACTCTCAACAGTGGAAGGCAGACTGGAAGCAACTATTACTCTGACCCTCTGACTCCTTCTTTCCAGACCTCCACTTCCCCATCCCCTACATTTGTGTAAGTTGTAATTTCGATAATAAATACCTAATTCCCAAAAACCTTAGAGTGGATCTCTTTTCCTGACTGATACAAAAATTCTCATGCCTGCTGCAATGTGCTGGATAGAGTTGATATCTACCCAAAGCTAAATAGGTAAGAAAGTATAAAAACCATAGGGCCATTAATTTAAAGCCAACAGGGACTTAACTTTTTTCTTTTGATATGTGTTTTTCATTATTGATAACATTTGGTAGTCAAATTTAGTATTTAATGTCCTTGCATGCCCTGAAATATTTAGCCTTGAATAGCAAAGGACATTAGGAACTATCTCCTCTGTTTTTTAAAAATATATTTTTAATTTATTTTTAAAGGATACTTAGATTACATAAAATGCTACATAAAAAAATATAAGGGTTTCCCACATGCCCCACTCCCCACACCTCCCATTTTCCCCACATTAACAACTTCTTTCATTAGTGTGGTACATTCATTACAATTGATGAACACATTTGGAGCATTGCCACCACTAAGGATGGATTATAGTTTACATTGCAGTTTACCCTCTCTCCCACTCAGTTCTGTAGGTTATGGCAGGATATATAATGGCCTGTATCTGTCATTGCAATGTCATTCAGGACAATTCCAATCCGAAAGTGCCACCATATTACACCGCTTTTTCTCTCTCCTTGCCTTCAGCACCTCCAGTGGCCACTGTCTCACATCAATGATATAATTTCTTCCATTGCTAAAATCACAAGTCTATAGTAGAATACCAGTAAGTCCACTCTAGTCGATATTTTATTCCCTAATCCTGAGGATTCTGGGATGGTGATACCCACTCCACCTGTAATTGAAATGGGGCTTCTATCCTATATGGCTGATAGATGGGAGTCTCTTGCTTGCAGTTGTAGGCCCTCTCGATTTTTTGGTGTGTGGTTGTCCATCCTCACCTCCTTGTTAGTTGTCTTCTCTATGTTCTTATGAGACATTTGAGAGGTCTGACATCCAGAGATGTCAAGAGATTTGCCTAAAGTCTCTCAGAGTCAGTAACTAGCAGAGCTGTTAAAGGCAGACTTGTTAAGCCCTTCCCTCAACTTACTGTAAGGGAATTCAATCTTATACAGTGGACACATTTAAGTCAGAATATCTGTGTCTATGTTTTAAACACCTTCCTTTCCTTATCCATATTCTATTCCTCATACTTTGTTTCACTTTGTCTTTGTTTCCCAAGCTATCAGTTTCTGTGACTTGCATTGCTCTTTTCTTACAAAATACATATTAAGATTTATTCTCCCCACCTCATTTCAGTCTCAAATAATAAACAAATTCCTAGTCATATCAGATATTCAGTGCATGTCTTATAACATGCTCTATTAGTAATATTCATTCTGTGTTATCTTTCCTTACAGGTTGCTATTTCAAAGATAATGAAATAGGGAGAGAGTTGGTGCAGATTGGGTTTTTCACAAATAAACCATCAAATGAATGGAGCACTGAAATCTATTCAGGCAAACAGAATGCACTCCATTGTAACAAGATGCTGGTGCATGCTGATGAGCGTCCATCTGAATATAATTGTTAGAAATGAAAGCAGTTTCAGAGGCTTGAAATACCTGCAGGGCAGCCTTTTCTTAGGTCAGCACTGGAAAGTTTTAAAAATGATGCATTGCTCCTTCAAAACTCATTGGTAATGCAGTAGCCTTCTCCAAAATTAAATTTTGCCTTGCCAGAGAAAGATATGTTTCAGAAAGCACTTTACCTGTCTCAACTTTTTCTTTTACCCAGGAGATTCTCAGTATAGCCTGATATAGTAAATGCAGGCATTTATTTTATAAAGTTTATTAACTACAAATTTAGCTTTTCATTATTCTGACAACATTTACCAACTGCCTTCTGGATGCTGGACTCAATGGAAATGTTGGGAGCATGGAAGGACAGAAATAGTTCATTAGACTCTAAATTTTGTGAGAGCAGGATCTTGTCCATCTAATTCACCAGTATATATATTCTGTTCCTAGCACTTAATCTGACACAGGACAAGAGATCAATAGACAAGTTATTTATTCATTGAATGAATGGATGAATAAATGGTCCCTGGTTGCAAGCAAGCCACAGTCTGATAGAAACGCACTATTTGTGATAAATGTGTTGATAGCCATATAAACACCGAGTTGTGGGAGCTGAGAGGAGAAAAGGTCTTATTGATACTCTGAATTCAAGAGGTCCACTGTGGAAAGTGAGTTGGGTGCCTTTCTGGACAGTTGAAGAAAGAATTTTACCTACAGCAAAACGATGAAGGAGATCAGCATAGAAAGGCAACTAAGAGAGAAGAATGTTAAAATGTAAAAGGACCCCAGACATGCAAAATGCTACTTTCAGTATTTGACATCACTCAGGGAGCCTCCAAAAAGATGAAAAAAAAAAAAATAGAAAAGAAAGAAGGAGCTGAGATTCCCTTCCCAAGAAGTGAGTGGTTTTGCTAAAATCTAAAAGAGACTTTTCAGAATAACAAGGAGGCCTTTTAGTCCAACTAACCAGCCTTGCTTGAATGTATTTAAGCCTCTGCCAAATAGATGCAACAATAAAAAATAAAATAAAAGGTGGCAAAAAGCCAACCAATCAAACAAACAAAAACAACTGCACTTCATTACCCATATCCCTGTGGGCTTTGCCACTGAAATAAGGGGTTGAATATAAAAAGATTTGGCAAAGCATCTAAAGATCTGTGTCCTGGCAAAAAAGAGATAGGAAGCAAATCAGCAAGTACGTACTACTGGGCGGTTGCAGCACTTTGTATATTTACAATAAGGTCTAAAATTACAGTATCTTCTAGTAAATCATAAACATTATAAATTCAGTTAGAAAATCAAGAATATCTGGAGTAGTAGGAAAAATATGAAGCTTAAATCTAAAATTAAACCCATGAGTATAAACAATTCAACCAAGAGCCAGGTGTTGGATGCAAGATCAACTAAAATTTTAGCGACTTTGGTGTTATTTTAGCTAGCAGGAATCATTTCAGGAGGCTGGAAGGCACAGCTTGCCATACCCAAGAGACTGAGCTTACATCCCAAACTTAGAACAGAGCTTTCCTGGGTATGCTGTTGATATTTTAAGAAACATGACAGCCCCATCTGCCATCCATAAGATAAGTCACTCTTTCCAAGACGTCACTGAATTTATGCCTATAACCCCAAACTAACAGGAAAAGAAAATATCATTCTCCCCCATTTCCTTCCAAGAATGGTTTAATGTGAAATAGTCTAGCACTCTTTCCAAGAAGATAACTAAAGATTTTTTTTTGCTACAAAGATATATCAAAGTGTATCAATATCCATAGACTATAAGAAGTAAACAAAAAGAGTAGCATTAATCACAATGATCGTTTTTAACTTAAAATTCCCCTGCGACAGCTTTGCTAATCACTTCACAT
>PVKH010007057.1:0-20505 GCA_004027955.1 Chaetophractus vellerosus | reverse complement strand
AGTACTCATTGTTCTATAGCATTTACAAAACTTTACTGGGAAGATCTTATGAAGAACCCCCACTCTGGGGTTGTGGACTATGTGTGGTTAGGAGCACCTTCCTTTCTCCCCAGTCTATTTCTTCCATGGCATTTAGTTTCATCTTTTGGAAAGTCCTTCCTTTACCTTTTACCTTTCTCGGCCACATTTGGAGGGGAAATTTAAGAATATATATGTCTTCCTAGGGGACTGAGAAATTTTCTCTGCCTAATTCCTGGCTTTAGAATATTGATGGTTCGATGACTCTTTTATGTCAGCTCCACAGACAATAGCTGCACCCACAATTTTTGCCCAGAACTGTCCTCTCCCCCACCTTCCCTCCCCTCCCCTCCCCTCCTCCCTCCTCCTCCTTCTTTCTCCCCTTATTTTAAATACGATGAGTCTATTAGGTTTCTCTAGGAGAATCACACCATAACTCCTTAACTTTCTTTTCCATGAACCATGTTGTCCAATTTTAAAAGATTTACTAAGTAGGACCCTCAACGATTTAGAAGCTTAAAGAAGGCTTGTGATGACCACATCCTTGATTTAGTCCTTGCTGGAAGACTGAGCTTAGTCGGAATTTTTAAAAATAGAGTACTTCTAATTTTTACCTTTACTAGTTAGAGGTTAAACTCAGTATTATCTTCTAATTCTATAAGTCTCCAAATTTCTTTATTCTTTCTATTTTCTTTCATTTTTACTTGCAACCTGACTATTTTGTGAGCTCATCATTCTCTTCTAGAACTTTGTTAAATGTACCCGATAGCAAAGAACATGTGCTACAATCATTCTGTTTTTTCACTTTTCACCTATAGCTATATGTTCATTTTTATATAATCTCCTCAAGTTATCACAGGTGGTAGTTTTACCAAATGTTTTACTGTGCCAAATATGAATTGTTATCCTTCCAGGTTGCAATAACAGATTGCATGACACCTACCACTTGGCCTTAAAGACACTTACAAATATCGAGGTTTCATGTTCTTTTACAATAGCACAGCACTACCTGTACAAATTTCCATAATACTTATCATAGACTGAGTTATGCAATAGCAGCAAACAATTTGAAACAAAGGTTTATTTGTTGCTAAAATTGTGTGTCCTTCTTGTGTAAGGTTAGGGGTCTTCTGCATCATCACTATCATTATAACCATCATCATCATCATCCCTCTGCATCAGCCATAATGGGAGTATTGGGAAAAGAGCTGGTGGCAAAGCACAAACATATAAAGCTTCTGGCTGGAAGGGACATATGCCACATATGTTTCATTTACCAGACCAGGTCATGTGGCCGAGACTGCCTCAAAGAGTTGAAGAAGTTTAATCCTCCTCAAGGAACGGGAGGGGAAGTAAATATTGAAGCGCAGTTACACAATCTACTACAAGGGTCATGTGCTATTAGTTCCATTATTATACATTGTTTTGTAACTTTTGTCTCTGCCTAAAAGACACTCGATAATCAATAACACCAGGAGAATATCCTCTTCTTCCACCTGTGTAGGGCATCTTTGATTTCTTTGTTTCTTAGGCTGTAGATCAATGGGTTTAACATGGGGATCAGCACACTATATACAACAGAAGCCAACTTATTTTGGTTAAGGGAATCATCAGAGCTAGGGCACAAATACACAAAAGTTCCTGATCCAAAGTAGAGGGTCACTGCTGTTAGGTGAGAAGCAGAAGTGTTGAAGGCCTTTGACCTTCCTTCAGCTGAAGTGATCTTCAGAATAGTGACAACTATATGACCATAGGATGTCATGATAATCAGGGCAGATGCAAGTCCAAAGATTACTGTGACCACAGAGATGATGACCTGTAAGACAAAGGTGTCAGAGCATGACAGGATCATCAGTTGGGGCAGGTCACAGAAGAAGTGGTTGATGACATTTGGCCCACAGAAATGGAGCTGAAGTAAGGCATACACTTGGGTAAATGAGCCAAAGAATCCAGTAATACAAGATCCTGCCACCATCTTCACACAGAGGGTGGGGGACATGATGGCTGTGTAGAGCAGAGGATTGCAAATCGCAGCATATCTATCATAAGCCATGGCTGCCAGAAGACAGCACTCAGTCAGAGCCACACATGAAAAGAAGAAGTACTGCATGGCACACCCCATACGGGAGATGGATTTTTGCTCCTGGAAGAAGTCGGAGAGCATTTTGGGGGCTGTGGTGGAAACATAGCAGATGTCTAAGAAAGCAAGTTTATTGAGGAAGAAGTACATGGGTGTGTGCAGGTGAGAGTCCATATTGATCAGGATGATGAGACCCAGGTTCCAGGACACTGTCATGAGGTAGATCCCTAGGAAGATTGAAAAGAGGACAACTGTGAGATTTGGAAATTCAGAGAATCCCAATAGGATGAACATGTTAACTGTAGTGATGTTTCTTTCTTCAGCCATTGCCATGGTGCATCTGAAATATTTAGGAAAAAGAGAAAAAATCACTCATTCCAGTTTTATAAGAATACTAAAATTAACTATATTATTGCCTCAATAGTTTTGAAAGAATGAATGAATGAATTGATATATAAATATATACAATTACTCTGTTAATCAGGTAGATGATTGTCCTGTAAATAATTTAATATGATACAGAAATTGCCATATAATTTTAAATTTCTTAATATTTAAGGAAAGCCTTTATTGACATATAGCCAACAAAGAACACACAGAAAAGAACATCCATAATGTAAATCTCCACCTACATTAGTTTTTTAAAGAACACATTTAGAAACAAATGTCCCTTCAAGATGAATGAATTAGGAGTGGAGGAGTGGAGGACAAGAAGGAAAATTCAAGAATTTATTCTATTCAAGAATTTTAAAATTTGAAAGAAGAACTAAATATTATCTTGCAGTAAAAAATGAGGACTAATTACTCAAACCAACAACTAAAAATGTTGGATAAAATATTTTAGCAGTTGTCTCAAAAACAACAACCAATTGCTAAAAATGTAAGAACTACACACACATACACACACACACACAATACTACGTGAAAATGTGAACCCGGGAATGTAGCAAAACAGTGAATCTGGCTTTAACATTGAAAACATTTTTCAAACTACGTGGAATAAGGACCAACCGAGGTATAAAGTTTAACAGGAGGCTCACATAAAAAGCTGGGGCCCCAGTAGACTATACCATTCATATAAAGGTAATTGGCAAAATAACCATCCTCCCAAAGAACTGCAAGGAATATTCTCATCTAAAATCTTGGCATTGAGAAGAGAAGATGAAGTTGTTTTAATCTCCCCTGGGAATTAGCAAAATAAATTTAAGCGATTTCAACCACTTGGAATGCCTGGTGCAGTCCAATTTTACACTACTTAGAATGTCTGAAAAACCCAACATGGTGAATTCAGTTTAAAGATGTCCAGGGTTGGTAACACTTTAGGTAAGTGTGAATCAGCATAGCCAGCTCATAGGCTACTTGGTACAAGTCTGCTATGAAGTAAGGAGATTCTGACAGATGGTAAATTAATTCACTGCTTCATTCATTAAGAATGCATTTCTATGAAAAAGTGAGAGCTGAACTAGCTGGTGTGCTTTAAAGTAAAAAAAGAGTATTAGAAATGATAGGAAGTACATAGCTGAAGATGCAGCAGAAATTTAAATGTTGGTGAGGATGTGGAGAAATACGAAACTTTATATTTTGCTGGTGACTTTATAAAATGGTAAAGCCACTGTGAAAACCAGTATGATGATTCCTCAGAAGGATGAAAATAGAATTACCATAAAACCTTGCAGTCCTATTCCTTGGTTTATACATCAAAGAATTGAAAGCAGGGACGTTAACATATATGTGCACATCAATATTTATAACAACATTATTCACAATAATCACAAGATGGAAGCTACCCAAGTATCCATCAACAGATGAATGGTTAGACAAAATATGGACTATACACATAATGGAATATTATTCAGCTGTAAAAAGAATTAAATTCTGAAGTATACTAATACGGATGAACCTTAAAGACATCATGAGTGAAATAAGCTAGACACCAAATGACAAGTATAGCATAATTTCACTTGCATAAAACACCTAGAAGAAGTAAATTTCATAGAGGGGTGGGGGAAGGGCAGGAAGAGGGAGTTATTACTTAATGGGTGCAGAGGTTTTGTTGGAGGTGATGAAAAAGTTGGGGCAATGAATATGAATGATAGTAGCACAACATTCTGATTGTACTTCACACTACTGAATTGCACACTTGAAAGTAGTTAAAATGGGAAATTGTGAATTGTTACTCCAAAAAAAAATTTAAATAAAAATAAAAAACAATAATCAGTAGAAATCAGTGGAGGCTAACCAGGTGTCATACCAGAAGAGGTGAAACAATCAGAAGTTTAATAGAACAAAGAAAGATAGTGAAAGACATCCTGGCTAAAATAAAAGTAATCCCTGGCTACACACTCAGATGAGCAACGTAAGAGGCTTCACAATGCAAGGGAAATAGAAAACAAAATAAAATAAAATAACCAATTAATAAAAAAGTGGGCAAGAAAGAATAGAAATGGGAAGAGAGAAAAGAGGGACAAAGAGAAAACACAAAATGAAATGATCAATTTAAACACTAATATATAAGGAATCAAATTAAATGTAAAATGACAAAATATGTCAGTCAAAAAGAAGATTTGCAGACTGGATATAAAAAACATCTAATGATATGCTGTTTAAAAGAGTCATATCTAAAAAGTAACTTTATGGAAGGATTATAAGTAAAAGAATGAAAAAAAAATTCCATAAATCAATAACAAATGTAAGCTGGTGACAGTATATTAGTTTAGCCTCAGGCAAAAACATTACTGGGATAAAGGGGGTCACTTCATATTTATAAAAGAAAATATTCAGCAAGAAATGATGGCATTTCTAAATTTTATGCACATGATACCATAACATCCTCAAATGATATAAAGCAATACTTCAGAAATTCAAGGAGAATTGGACAAATTCACAATCTTATGAAGGGCAGTTTTAAAAATATATCTCATAATAATTTATAGAATAAACAGTCACAAAATAAGTAAGGATATACAAGTTTTGGACAAATTTATTCATATGTGCACACTGTCCCCAAGAACTGCAGTATGCACATTATTTTCAAGCACTCATAGAACATTTATAGAAAGTGACCATATATTATCAAGTTGATTCTAAAATTTACAAAGATAGCCAATACCTCTTGAAGATGAGCACGTCAAGGAAACTTACCCCACAAGATAGCAAGACTTCCTATAAAGATATGGTAATTAAATTAAGCAATTAGATAGTACCATTAGGGGTAGATGGACAAACTGTTCATGGTAGAGAGCCCCCAATTGGACCCCACATATATGGACACTTGATTTACCACAGAGGTAAGTAGATATGCAGAGCAGTGGGAAAATGACTGTCACCTTAATACATAGTACTGTGTCAATTGAGAAAATTTAAGGAAAAAAGCAGAGAAATTGGATGCCCCCCCAACTCATATGATGGTAGATATATTGATCTGGGAACCAACGGATGGAGGTAGGAGTCAACCTTCTTGCCATCACTGCTTGGGGAATTTGTTCTTCCTATCCTGGCCATTCTCGGTTCTGTGGATTTAGCAGTCCTGGCTCCAAGTGGAAGAATGCTTCCACCGATGATACTGCAAGAATCAAATTCAACTTTAAACACTTGTTGTTCAGTCACATTTGTATTCCTTTGCCAAGAGACTAGAAAATAAGGAAAGGAGGCATCATCTTGTCCAAGATCATTGATCTGCTATTATACTATGAGGACAAGAGAGAGTATGTTTTGTGCCCAGGTGATTTGCTAGGGAAACTCTTGGTACTCCCTTGTGAAATAAATGGACAAGTTCAGTAGTCATGGCTGGAAAAATACATGGACCTCAGGGTCTCAGACTGCTCTGGGATGAGAGTCTGGGTCTCCCCAACAAGTGAGCCATGTGAAACAACAGAAATGTTAGCTGACATTGAAAGGATTCTAGAATGGAAAAGGATCAAATAGTGAGTATCAGGTACAGTCTCAATATCTGATGCAGTGGTGGGGCAGTAGTTTATCCAACTTATCTTGTATTTTTCTCCACGAAAAGAGATAACCAAATTTGGAGGAAGTGTTCCCAAAAGTTATACAATTCAAGTAGATCTAAGTGACTCAAGTAGTAGACTGTAGTTGATGATGTTAGTACACTTCCCAGATTTCGCTTTTGGGGCTAAGGCAATATTTACCCCATCTGAACAGATTTTCAAGGCTGTTGACTCTCATCTGAAAGCCTCTCCAGGAATTCCCCTAAAACATTTCACAGAAGGTCATATCCCTTCTCAAGGAAAGAGAACTTGGGGACCCAGATGGATGGCCATTCTAACTCCCTGTTTCCCACAGGATCAGTTGAGGACTTTGTTTGACTACATCACAACTCAACTTCTCCCTTCACTTCCTTCAAATGTTGATCCTGAGAGCATTGCCCAATAAACTTCCTGCAGGAAAATCTTAGCTTTAAAGCCTGTTTCCCGGGAATCCCAATCTAAGATAACAACTTCTAAAAACAGTAAACTTGAAGATATTCATGCACAACAACATAGTAATTCCCTATCCCCCAGTAATTTCAACTTTGAATATCTATCCTAAAGAAATTGATGCTCAAATGCAATGGACACAGGAATTTGCTCATAACAGCATTATTTGTATTAACCTCAAACTGGAAACAGCCCAATATCCATCAATGTGTTATAGATAAGTAAATTGTGGTCTAGTCATACATAGTAATGCTATATCAAGATGAAAATGAACAAACTAGGGCTACAAGATTACATGGAAGATCCCTACAAATATAACATTAAATAAAAGCAGCAAGAAACATAAGAATAATTCAACAGGAATCCAACAATCAAATAAATGTGTAGGAATATAAACTATATTGTTAAGTGATTTTAAAGTTATTAAGCAAAGCAATGAAGTGGCTACATCTGGTA
Organism: Chaetophractus vellerosus; assembly: GCA_004027955.1. Classification (NCBI taxonomy): domain Eukaryota; kingdom Metazoa; phylum Chordata; class Mammalia; order Cingulata; family Chlamyphoridae; genus Chaetophractus; species Chaetophractus vellerosus. Next base: position 13,518 of record PVKH010007057.1, on the reverse strand, counting down.
GGGACAGAGGCTTTTATGATTATAGAGACACATGAAAGACTTCTGGGATGAAAATGCTCTATTTCCTAATCTACATTGTGGTTACAAAACTGTTATCCCTAGAGCCATTATAGGATATGTATTATGTATTATGCACTTTTGTACATCTGTAACAATTTTCCAATAAAAAAGTAAAAATAAAAAAGTTTGAATATAAATTATTTAAGTAAGATAATTCCCCTATGGTATAAAGACCTGCTTTGAAACTGAAACTTCCAACAAATTGGTGAAAAGCAGCCCAATTCATTCCAAAATGGAACCATATTCATTCCTGCAACTTTCTGTGAACTCCACCAATTGTTCACACACTCTCAATAAGAGAGCACTGAGTTTGTGGTAGGAATCAGAAAACTCCCTTAGAGCTTAGGAGTGAAGTGAGCCCTTCCAGTCTCAATAAATGGAACAATTTTGGGCTTTGTTTTTGCTGGAAAATAATATCACATCTCTGGTAATAAACTGAAATTTTCAGAGGTCGTTTTATCTATCTTCTTGCCTTTGAATAAACTGAAAATCCAAGACTTTTTTTCTTGGAAAAAGTATACACATTAGAAATGTCAGAGATCAAATCATATCTGAAATGTTGATATTTTTAGTTATAAAATAATGTAAGGGGTCAAAAGAAACATGAAGGCCCAATGTAGATTATAGGTGAATCGCCTCTTACATCAAGAATCAATGTTTATCAGTTTCCAGTGCCTGCAAAATGGCAACATAAAACCATTTAAATATTTTTAAAAATGAATGGAAATATGTACATTTATCCTAAATTATACCACACAAAGAAATTATACCATCAAATTCTTTTGATTTACATGAGAATAATAGGAACTGATTGTGGTTTCTTTATTTGAAACTAATAAGCTTTCATTGTGTTTGATTTATAAAAAATGGGGAAATTGATTATTAAAAGAAAGTTTAAATTCTACCACTTGTCCACTGCATAGCTTTAAGCTAAATTACCTAAACCCTTGTAGCCTCATTTTTATTTTATTGAAAGTAGTAAGACTACCCACCTCACAGAGCTTTTGTGAACTCTTAGTTAATATAGGGAAGAGTGCCTAATAGCTATTATTTTAGAAAGAGTTAATTTTTACTAATTATTATTATTATTTGAAGACAGTTGGTAGGTAAATCTTTCCAAACTGTGGTAAATGAAAGCAAAAAGAGGGATTATTAGGTAATGAAGAATTTGGAGCCAAATGACCTCACATTGTGTGATCTCAGGAAATTTCCAAACTCCACAAACTGGCTAATGTTTCTCAATTCACACAAGAGATTTTAAGTTTAGCAGAAAGACCTCAGTTTCTGTTACAAGAAATCTCTTCTGCTGGTGGGGGCAGTAGGAGGAAACAAAATAAGTATTTGGAATGGAGGAGAGGGATCGAAGATGGCAGGGAGGGAAGCAAAACATTATTACCATGAAGGGGTAAATGAGGGGCGGCAGAGGACTGATGGTGAATTGGAGACACTGAAGATAAGTTGTTCTAGGCGGTCCCTGCCAAAGGTGCTTACCCAGGTCTTCCTGATTCCGTGCTTGGTTAAAGCCGGGAGCACTGCCAACACTGCTGCCTTCTCTTGGTCCTGTATCGAGCCTTGCCCTAGGTCTTTGGGAGGGCATAGAACTCTTTCAGGAGAGGCACTTCCAACTAGGGATTCTCTTAAATGTGTCCTTGGGGTTCATTGAGAAGGGAAACGAGGCAATTAACCATAGGCAACATTTTGCATTAATTATTCACTAAGGTGTTGGCTGATGGAAAGTAATGGGAAATTTTCCGTCTCAATTTTCTGTCCTCATGATCCAATTAAGAGTTCTTTCTGTAGTGCTTGTCCTCTGTATATGCTGGTCTGAGCACTCTACATACATTTTTTTTCCTTTATCTTTAAAGAAATTTTAGATTACATAAAATTCACATAAAAACATAGGGGATTCTGGGAAGCGGATGTGGCTCAAATGGTTGGGCCCCCACCTACCATATGGGAGGCCCTGGTTGGGTTCCGGGGGTGGTGTGGGCAAGGTGGCCCGCACCCACAGAGAGCTGACAGCCCTCACCCACGGAGAGCTGGCACAGCAAGGTGACGCAACAAAGGGAGACAAGCAGGCATAGAGGACACGTGCAATGTATGGACACAGAAAGCAGACAGCGAGCACAAGCTGCAAGAGGGGAGAGGGATTAAAAAAAATTTTTTTTAAAAAATACAGGGGATTCCCATGTACTGCACTTGCTCCCTCTAACACTTTCCCCCATTAACATATTTCATTAATGTGGTACATTTGTGACAATTGATGAACAAATACTGAAGCATTGCTGCTAACCATAGTCTATAGTTTACATTACGGTTTACACTTTATACCACACAATTTTATAGGTTTTGACAAAATGCATAATGGCCTATATCCATCATTGCAATATTATGCAGAGCAATTCCAATGTCCCCCAGATGCCCCATGTTCCCCCTATTCTTCCCTCTCCCTCCCTTCAGGACGTCTGGTGACCACTGTCCTTATATCAATGTTAGATGTTCTTCCATGTACATGGAATTTATTAGACTTATTATTGCATTACTAGAATAATAAATCAACTTTGGTCCATAATTGCATTCCCTCCCTAAGTGTGTTCATTCCTCAATCTTGAGGACCTGAGATAATTATGCCCACCCTGCTTCCAGTTGAGAGGGCACTTAGATCCCATGGGACAGATGGGTGTGGCTGTTTTGCTTGCAGTTGTAGATACTCTGATTTTGGGGATGGCTCTGTTAGTTGTCCTGGGTGAGCCTGATGAACTGGAGAGTAGGTGTTGGTTGCAACTCTTCTGAGATTCTGGGCTCAGCCGGCATATTAATATCCTGATAGAAGATATAAGTCTCTGGGACATATATTTAACGGGTATAGTGCTAATTATAGGTTCAAAAAAAGGGGGGCAGAATGTATGATAACCTATCTCCCCAATGTATCAGAGTTAGACTCATTCATAATTTTCCTACATATATTAACTGAATCAGTAGCCTGGATGGCAGATACTATTATTATGCTCATTTCCCAGATGTGAAAACCAAGACATGCAGGGGTTAAGTAACTTGTCCAAGACTGCTCACTAGTTAGTAGCAGAGGCAGGTTCAGAGTCAGGTCGTCTGGTTTTAGTGTCAGCTCTTAACAAGTGTACTCTCCTGTCTCTAAGACCTAACCAAATCAGATTTGAAGGTTTCTTTTCAGACTTTAGAAATAGATATACTCTTTAGGATCATAAGGGATAACACCTTCAATTTGGCTTTTGGGGTTAAGGTTACCACAAAGCACTTGGGACATAGTGGTCCTATCTTATTGTTACCCTCAGAATATGCTAGCACGATTATTTTTTTCCTCCAGTTTTCTCTAGGGCATATATTTTACAAATTTGAGGTCACGATATCTCAGCTATTATCTCCTCTCACATAATATGCCATGAAAATTTTCCAAGTTATTTATAAATGCTTCAATAATATCATTTTAGTGGCTGCATAATGTGCTATTTTATGGCTATGCCATAGTTTACTTGACAGTATCATTATTATTAGAATTCTGTTTGTATTCAATTTTAAAACATTATAAATAGAACCCATATGTCCTGATCTCACCAGCCTGTGGCAGTGAGGTTACAAATTTTTTAGATGTATATAATACTTTGCTGTCTTACTTATATCGTTTATATTATGTGTTGGATAACTTAACTGATATACTTATTAATTTGTATAGCTCCTTTCAATTCTATCTAAAAACAGCAGATTATAATTTTTTAAATATTTAAAAAGTTTTTAAAAGATGCTTTAGATTACATAAATGTTACATTAAAAACATTGGGGGGGGGCGGCTGTATAGCCCAGTGGATAAGGGCGCTGGTTCACCACATGGGAGGCCCCAAGTTCAGTTCCGGGCAAGCCCCCATGGGCAAGGCAAAAAGCCGCCATGGGCAGGGCGGAGCTGCCACAGGCATGGCAAGTCACACGTGAAACACGGAGCTGCCGCCTGTGAATCACGGAGCAGAGCCGCCTGTGAAATGGAAAGGAGCCACCTATGAGCGGGGCGAACCGCCTGCGTGGAGGGCCGACTCGGCACGTCGCCGCAAAAACGGGGGGAGACAAGAAGCAGACATAGAAGAACACAGAAGAATGGACACACAGCAAGAGCAAGCAGAAAGGGGGGGGGGGATGTAACCAAAAAAATGGATAAAAAGTAAATAAATAAATCTTAAAAAAAAAAAAAACATTGGGGATTCCCATATACCCCACACCCCTCCCCCGTTTCCACTTTCCCCCATTAACAACATCTTTCATTAGTGTGGTACATTTGTTACACTTGATGGACACCTGCTGAACCATTAGCAGATCACAATTAAATAAGAAAGTTTTGTAAGATTCTGTTTGAGCCTTCATTAAGCCATGATGCTTAATGAGGACCACCACTTCTTGGGAGAAGGAAGTATCCAATGTCCAGTTCTTAGAGAAAGCTTCTGACTGGTAATCCTGTAGGCTCTCTTCTTCAATGGGGAAGATGATGCTTGTATTTTGAAAAATCTCTACAAAGTTCACATACAAGAAAACAGTATATCCACGATTTGTAACTGATATGAACATTTAAGGCTGTCATTTTCAAGTATAAAAATTTAGTGGTCCATTACCTAATCTGTGCGGTAGACATAGCTAGAAGTTCAAGTCATGGAAATTAACAGAAGTCTACCAATGATATAAAGAAATCATAATTTAGGTAATAGCAAGTTTAAATGTGGGAAAGGCTAGAAAAATGTATGGATTAAATGCTTCTCTATAAAACTGCATTACTTTGTTCAAATTGAAGCTTTGTCTCACAATACTGTTGACTGTTGCATAGCATTCAGAATAAAGCAGATCCACAGTAAACCACACAAGGAAGCTTAATTAGGTAATAGAACTAGTAAGCAAGGTTCACCTCTGACACTGTGCCATGGCCTGTACCTCCAGAGGAAAATTAGAAATGGCTCTAGCATACTAAATAAGCTTCAGAAATGAACATGAATATATTGTCTCCAATTTTTTTAAAGCAGAGTCTTTCACCTAGGTACCAACATGCATGACTCATGGGTGAAATAACATGGGTGACATTATTTACTTCTGGCTTGATGTAATATTGTGAATTGTTATATAGCTGAAGAAAATGGGTATTTGTAAGCCAGTAAAAAAATGTCCTTTTTTTTTTTTTTTTTTTTTTGAGGTACCAGGGGCCAGGGACTGAACCTGGGACCTCGTATGTGGGAAGCTGGAGCTCAACCACTGAGCCACATTGTCTCCCCTGCATTGGTTTTTTCATTTGTTTTGCTTATTGTTTGTTTTTGTCTTTTCTAGGAGGCACTGGGAATTGAGCCCAAGACCTCTTATGTGGGGAGCTGGCACTCAACCACTGAGCCACATCCACTCCCCAGCTACAATTTCTTTTAATATTCAAATTTAATGGCACAATCCCCTATCCTGTATGAATCTATAAATCCAGCATTTTCCTGGGTTCTTCTCTCCAATTATCACTGGGAAGTTCCAAGAAACACTTGCATGTTCTCCAGGCTCTTTCTGGTGGTCAGTGCATTCACAGTCAGACATTGGGTCCTAGGTTTCTGACTTGCTTTTTTGCAAATCCTCTTATTTACTCCTTTCCTTCTTTTACACTCCCTTAATTCCCAATAGGTCTAATACTAGGCTGAAATATAATTACCAAAAATTTACTGAAAGCTTGGCAAAGAACAAAAATAAATTTCCATTTGAAGAGTAGCCAGAAATTGGAGATGAGATCTCAGTAGTCTTACCAGGACCATATACAGGGTCTGCTACCTGCCATTTTATCCTTGGTCTCGGGCTGCTGCCAGGTAGCACACGCCAACTTACCTCTCTTCTATGGGACTGCCTGGAAATGTCACAACTGGCAAAGGTTGAGGTCCCCGGTGCCCAAGGTCCAGATAAAAGAAATCATTTCACCACCACTGCTCAACCCCTAAAACCATGAGCTGAGTCCTTAATTTCTGTCTAGGATTTGGAGCCAGGAATAGAGTGAAGTAAGTGAGGCACTCAGGGTGCAAAATTTAGGGCAGCACTCACTCTCGGGGTCATGCAAGTGTAGGATGCTAGTCCCGTCCTTTGCTAGGGTTGATTTCTTGGCTATTGACTGTGAATGGGAGTGAGCTGGATACTGCCCAATTGCTCATCCAGATTCACCCTCCATCTTTCTCTACCCTGTGCTGTTTCCTGGGAGACTAAAATATGGACACCTTTGACTTTCAGTTCAGAGGCTCTGACAGAACAAAGGATGGGAGGAGAGTGAAGGCAGGGTATACATTTCTGTGGCTCCATCTTGTTTGTTCCCATGGGATGACTGGGCTCCTCTGTCCCAGTTTCAGGAACTTCTCCTTCCCATCTATCATTCAGACATAGATGTAATAAATGTTCTCAACTGTTACTATATCCAAATTCTGCCCAAACCATTTTAAATAGGTCCTTTATTAAACTCTCCTCAATTATGCTGTTGAATTTGATATTTTTTTCCAAGACCTTAAATGATTTAAGGAACATTTATTTCCTCAAGGGACTACCTCACTTCCTATCCATAGGGAGAGTTCTTACTCTGGGCTAAGGGTGATAATCACAATTCCCTATTTTGTCTTGAAATAATCATGTAGAAGATACGGTATTGATTAAGTTCACCTACAATTGCCAGAAAATTTAAGGAAAAAGAAGTATACATTTCCACACATAAACATAGCCTTGTTCCTTAGAGGTCCAGGCTCCTTCTGTCTTGCTGGTATGTCATCCTTAAAATGTGGCTTCAACTCAGGTCCGAGATGGGTTCTCCAGTTCTGTCTGTTATATTCCATTCAACAGGAAGGAAAAAAAGCACAAATTAAGGCAGGTCTCTTATAAGAGAAAGTCTCAGAAGTTGCACAAGTTCCACTTACATTTCACTGGACAGAACTAGTCATATTGCTGCATCTCGCTGCAAGGGAGGCTGGGAAGTATTTTTAACCAATATGAAATGTCATGGGGATAACATTTCTGGGGAAGAAGGAGAAGACAAATATTGGGTATCAATTAGCAGACTCTGCCACTGACAGAGATCATCCAGTCTAATTTGCATGGGTCCAAGATCTATCTGCATCTTTGCTTTTCATAATAATTCATCCAGTGTAAGAAGAATCCATCTGTGATGGTTTAATGCTCTATGTACCTCAGAAAAACATGTTCTTAGATTTAACCCATTCCTGTGGGTATGAACCCATTGTAAATAGGATCTTTTGATAAGGCTACTTCAGTTAAGGTGTGGCCCAGCCCAATCAGGATGGGTCTTAATCCTATTACAGGAGTCCTTAATAAACAGAATGAAATTATAGACGAGAGAGAGAGAGAGAGAGAGAGAGAGAGAGAGAGAGAGAGAGAGAGAGAGAGAGAGAGAGCACGCGCCACAGGAAGCAAGAAGCTGAACATCAACAGAATCCAGAAGAGAAGAGAAGGAAGTGACCAGGAAACACTGCCCTGTGCCTTGCCATGTGACAAGTGCCAGCAGCCAGCCCCAGCATGCCAGTCTCTAGGAAGAAAGCATTGCCTTGATTATGCCTTGATTTGGACTTTCCCCAGTTTTAAACCATGAGAAAATAAATTCCTGTTGTTTAACCAGATCCATTTCATAGTATTTGCTTGAGGAGCAACAGCTTACTATTGTCCAGTTCTACTCCTAATCTGCCTTGTACAGATGCTTAGGCAAGAACACACACACACACACACACACATCTACCAAGAATAAAGAAGTTGTTTCAAGCACAAGGCAGTTTAAATGCAAATTGAGGGTTAATAAAAAAGATTTGCCAACATAATCTTCAGTGACATTGTTCTGCTGAAAGATGAACCCAAGTTAGAATTTTATTTTAAGGAACACAATATCTTATCTGAAGCAAATAAATTTCTGTTACTTCACAATATTTGTGTTTCCCCAGGAATACTGTATAGGTACTTGGCTTATATCAGCCCAATAAAATGGTCCTTCCCAAAACAAACAGAAAGCCTGCCCCCAAAGGAAACCTAATTCTGCTGCATCCTGACCAGCCCAGGAATGCTGATTTTAGATTTCTCATTACTCTTTTTCCTTTTTTAAAATAATATTTTTTTATTTTAAAAAGATATTTAGATTACATAAATGTTACACAAAAATATAGGGATTTCCATATGCCCCACTCCCACACCTCCCACACCCTCCCACATAAACAGCCTTCATTAGTGTGGCACATTCATTGCAATTGATAAATGCATCCTGGGGCTTTGCCATTAAGCATGGACCATAGTTCACATTGTAGTTTACACTCTCTTTCACATAGCTCTGCATGTTATGTGATGATATAAAATTGCCTATATCTGTCATTGCAACCTCACTCAGGATGATTCCCTAGTCCCAACAAAGTCCCTATATTACAGCTGTTTTTCCCTCTCCCTGCCCCCAGAGCCTCCAGTGGCCACTGCCTCCACATCAGTGTTGTAATTTCTTCCATTGCTAGAATCACAATATGTCTATCCTTACTCTTTAATGATAAGATAATTTTTTTCATCTTTGGAAAAAACCTTAATGTCCTGGCTCCACCAGATAATCTATTGTACACATGGTGTTATGTGAAAGTTTTATGTGTATTTATTATTTAAGAACATATTTCCTTGAAAGGATATTAATATATAAACATGATAAAAGAACCAGAGCATTTTAAAGGTTCCTGCTACAAAATTGTTTTTCCAGAAATATTGTAGTGATATTTTATTTATAAATAAAAATACAGATACATACATGATATACATAAAACATACATGTTCTGTTTTTAAAATATTTATAAAGCAAACACCCACTACAAGAACTAGAACATGCCCCTCTGAGCCCCCCCCCATCACAATCCTCTTCAAAATCCTCCTTCATCCAGAACAAAGCACTGCCCTAACTTTGGTGAAAATCATTTTCCTGCTTTTCTTGATAGTTTTACTATATTTATATTGTAAATATACTTTATATAATTACATAAGTGGAATGTTATATAAGTGAAAGTCTTTAGTATGTATTCTTTTGTGTCTGCCTTGTGGCCCTCAATATTATCTTTGTTTCATCCAAGTTGCTCCGTGTGCATCCACAATTCATTCATCTTTCCTGGCTCTATATTATTTCATTATATGACTGTATGACAACTTATCCTCACTACTGTTGATGGATATGATTTTTCCAGTTCAGGTATATTACAAATAGTGCTGTAATTAGCATTCTCTCTCATACCCTTTACTTGCACACATTTACAAGTTATACATAGAGTCCATTTGCTGGCTTATAGTAAACGCATATCTTCGTTTTTCCAGACAGGTCCAAACTGTTTTCTAAAGTGATTTGTATGAATTTATACTTTCACCAGTAGTGTATGAGAGTTTCTGCTGCTCCACAGCCTTGTCAACAGTTATGTCTTCTGATTATTTAACATTTGCTTATCTGTTAGTTCTCTAATGGAACATCATATTACGGTTATAACTTTCAAATCTCTGCTTGATAATTAGGCTGAAAACCTTTTTCATATATTTATAGGCAATTTGAATTACCTATTTTGTGAAGTGCTGGGTCAGGATATATGCTCATTTTTCCATTATGCTGCTTTATATTTTCTTCTTGTTTTGTAGTATTTTTCAATATATTCTGGATATTAGCCATTTGACAGTTGTCCATGTTCAAATATCTGCTCTCAGCTTCTGTCTTATATTTTCACTCATATGTGATATCTTTTGGTGGACATGTGTTCTTAATTTTAATGTAACCAAAGTTATAAATATATTTCTATAGTTAGTGTTCTTTGAAATTTTCACTTTTGCCTTCACTTTTACCTTCTTAGTGCACCTGGAATTGTTTTTTTTTTTTGCATGGTATGTGTAAAGATCAATATTATTTTCTTTTACTTGGATACCTAATTGCCTGAATACTGTTTACTGACAATTTGGTCCTGACCCCACTGCAGAGCCAACTTTGTAGTAAATCAAATATCTATATATGTGTGTTCATATTTATAGACTTTCTCTTCTATTCAATTGGTCTATTTGTCTGTCCTTGAAACAATACAAAACTGTCATCAATACATCTTCTTTTTTAAATAAACAATTTATTGAAATATATCTGTAATGGTTTCAGAGTTTTATTTAATTGTGAATTCCAAAAATATAAATTGGATTATTCTTGTAAACTAATCTGTTCATCTGGGCATGATTAAGTTATGATAAGGGCATTAACTTGGCCCCGCCCTTCGGTGGGTGTGGTCTCAAGTATAAAGGCTAGGCAGCAGATCTGAGTTGCAGAGATTTAGAGAAGCAGATTTGAGAAGCAGTTCTGATGTTGGAGTGAGCCGATCGCCAGATAGTCTACAGCTAGTCTACAGCTGGCCTTGTGGAGAGACGCAAGATAGAGAGTCTCATGGTCTACAGCTCAACTTGTGGTGGAAGCAGAAGCTAAGCCTGGAGAGAAACGCAGCCCCGGGAACAGAGGAACCCAAAGGCCTGAGCCCTTGCAGACGTCGGCAGCCATCTTGCTCCAACACGTGGATTTTGGTGAGGGAAGAACTTTATGCTTTGTGGCCTGGTAACTGTAAGCTTCTACCCCAAATAAATACCCTTTATAAAGACCGACCAGTCTTTGGTATAATTCAAAAGGCACACCTGTGGCTGACCGAAACAATATCATTCATACATGAACATACATAAACTATAAGTGTTCAGTAAACATTATGAACTTACAAAACAAACATGCATAACATCATACAGGGCTCCCACACATCACTCCCCCACAAACACCATGCATTGTTGTGAAACATTTGTTAACAAATTATGAAAGAGCATTGTCAAAGTATTACTACTAACTATAGTCTGTATCTTACTCCCCTATACTTTTTCCCCCCTATACTTTTTGACTTTTTGTCAAAGTATTACTACTAACTATAGTCTGTATCTTACTCCCCTATACTTTTTCCCTATAAATTTATTTATTTATTTATTTATTAACTTTCATCCATTTTTATGCCCTGCTCCCCATTTTTGCTGTTTTTATGTCCATTCGCTGGGCAACTCTCTATGTCTGTTTCCTGCCCTCTCTTCTCATACTTTTCCTCCTGTCATCACTGGGATTCAATCCTCGGAAACTCTGATGTGGGAGGGAGGCCTCCTACTGCATGCATCCCCTTTCCTATTTTTTTGGTGCATCTCGTCTTAGCTCTCCCTTGTGTCAGTCTCCTGTTATGCCATCATCTTGCTGTGTGGTTCATGCGGCCTGGTGGCTCACCCACGTACGGGGTCTGGGGGGCTTACCCACTCACAGGGCCTGGTGGCACACCCGCGCACGGGGCCTGACAACACAACTGCTCGCAGGGCCTGGTGGCACACCCACGCACAGGGCTGGTGGCCCACACGCCTTCTATATTTTCCATTTAAAAAATTTTTACTGGGAGGTCTCAGTGATTGAACCCAGGTCCCTCCATATGGGAGATGGACGCCCAACCATTTGAGCCACATCCATCCCCTTACTATATCTCTTACGGTTGACCAAAGATAGCTAGAGCTACAGTCTTTTCCCATACAGGATGGTCATATAATAAATCAGGCTTAGTTTATCACCAGCATTCTAAAAACCAGACCTAGGGAGAAAAACTAGGTTTGGGGTTACATGCATGTTTCCTAGTATAGCAAATGTTTAGTTTACCCTGATTATCACAAAATCAGGACAGCGAGAATATTCGCAAATATAGCTTCTTAATACACTGATATCTGATAGGGCAAAAATAATCTTGGATATACCTTGCCCTTTATATTTCCATACTCACTTTATAATAAAATTCTCAGTTTCTACAAACATGTTGGAATTTTTATTGGGATTTTACTGAATCCATATATCAAATGGGGGCAATAAAATATCTACAATAATTGTGTTTTTCAATACATGACATTTGGCAACAGCTGTAGCAAATCAGCATTGATAACTGAAAATCTATGGTATTGGTCCCATGCACATACTCCGTCTCTCCTACCATGTGGGCAATGACCAAGGTTGGCTCATGTCACCAGGGTGAGTTTGTCTATTTGGTGGTTTACTGTCTGTTCTGTGGTGTATTACTCTGGTGAGTATTAACATATGACACAAAGACTTCACACTCATACCCATTCTTATCTATCTATCCACACGCCTCTACTCCAGACTTCCTTGTCTGCAGTCTTCCAACTTTTCTCCTTTCAGATCATAGGCCACCCATTCAGGCCCTTCACCACTGCCTGTATATATTCTAACCTTGGGTCATTTCTTCCACACAACGTGGATGATTAGGTGCATTCTCCAAACTCCACCCTTAGGAAGATTTTACCATTCCAATGTCTTTCTTTTTAAAGGATTTATTTATTTATTTATTTCTTCCCTCATCTCCCTCATTGTTTTTTTACACTTGCTGTCTGCTCTCTGTATCCATTAACTGTGTGTTCTTCTGTGTCTGCTTGTCTTCTTTTTAGGCAGCACTGGGAACCGATCCTGGGACCTTCCAGAGTGGAAGAGAGGCATTCAATCTCTTGCACCACCTCAGCTCCATGGTCTGTTGTGTCTCTTATTGTCTCTCTTCTGTGTCTCTTTTTGTTGAGTCATCTTGCTGCACCAGTACTCCTGCGTGGGCCAGCACTCCTGCACGGGCCAGCACTCTGCATGGCCCAGCTAGCCGCGTGGACTAGCTTGCATTCAACAGGAGGCTCCGGGAATCGAACTCTGGACCTCCCATATGGTAGGTGGGAGCCCAGTCACTTGAGCCACATCCGCTTCCTTCCAATGTCTTTTGAGGTAGCTCTTCTGTAAGGCTGCAGTGCACCTATGTCCCATTTTAGCCTGTTCCCACATTCTGAGAAAAGCCATTCATAATTCAAGCTTGAGCTCTTTCCTCCTTTGTCACCAAGTTGTAACTGATCCTTATTTGGTCATAGGTGTGAACTGAAGGATGGGCACTGGATCAACAGTGATATTTGGCATTGAGATCTGGGCTACTTGCTCATGGAAATTGCTTGTCCCCCTTGTCTTGCTCATTCTTGATCCTGGGTCTACTATTTCCATTTTATAATGGGTTGCTACTAGCCCACCTGACCTTGTCACTTGGTACATCTGACAGAACCCAGCTCATGATAGTCAGTTCAAGATGCATGTTCAATTTTTGTCCTGTGGCCAGATAACCCATCTCTAAAAAGGTCCAGTAAATTAAAGAGATATTTTTCAAAAGCCTTACAGTTCTCTGTTGTATATAGCAGGGTATTGCTCCAGAACTCCAGAGATCTGCATTATGACTTCCCCATTGAGGATTTCCATAAACTCCACATAGCATCTTTTCCCATTACTAATACCTCTAAAACCATAGGATCTGTTGGCTTATATGGCCCAAGTGACAGGGCTGCTTGCACTGCAACCTGGAGCTG
>PVKH010007056.1:0-20576 GCA_004027955.1 Chaetophractus vellerosus | reverse complement strand
GAGCCATATTTATTTTATATAAGAAATTGAAAGTGGGAGAGTTTTTGAAGATAATGAGATCCACTTCAAAATAGAAATAATCATATATATGTACACACACATACACATAAAATTCACAAACAAACAGCATTTGGAAGATCAGCCTGAGCAATCAAAATAGTTTGTGAAGCAAAACCATTGAATGTACTAAGCTGCACTAGGTACTATTGAAAATTTTCTGGCATATCTTAATAATTTCCCAAAGATGCCTTTTAAAAATATATCAGAACATGTTGAGTACAGTGAATCATTGCTTTATGTCCGTATGATGATTGTCAAGTATGCATATGTGTTTAAAATATATGTATGTAAATATATATATAAAATAATATATACATACACATATATATTCTGATTTCTGAGTCACACAAACCTAAGTGGAAGGAAATCCTGGAATAATGAAGAATAGCTATAGAAACTGTAACTTTGTTGTGTCCATCTGGATTCCTAGTTGCAAAAAATAGAATTCACTCATGATGGTATAGGCAGAGAACAATTTATTAAAGAATATTAGGCATCTCATAATTTCTTCAGGGATGTGAGTAAATCAGGCTAGATTCTATGTTCCTAGAAAGATTATGCAGCTACACTTAAATATTTATCACCAAATAAAACTACCATTGAATTTTGTGAGATAAGGGAGTAGACTCCAGCAGCTCCACCATTGCTGTTCTTTAAAAGCCTCTGACTGATAACTCTCCCACAGGTAGATTGCATGCTCATCAGCTTCCCCAATAGGCCCCATTAAATGGATATCTCATGTTAGTGTGTCTGCTGGGAGAAGCATAAGACAAACAGGCAAGAGAAGCTGGGCTAAATGAATTTTGACTTCTTTCTTGAAAGCAGATCAAATAATGTATGAGTTTTTTCAAAAGATGTTAGGCAACCATAAAAATAGCCACCATCTACTACACTTGTTTAGTTATGTCACATTAACACACATTGATTTCACATAGGAATGCTGTTTGGTAAAAGAAGATAACATCTGGAGACCTCCAACAACATGGCTAGAATATTCTAAATACTGAAAATATTGTCTGCAAAATCTTTTTTGCATTTGTTTGTTTGTGGAAGCTTTACTATAATTCATACATTGTCAGTTAAGGTTATCTCCATCAGTAAAATGTTTGTGAACAGATACTTAACATGATGCTAATAAACATTCAAATTATTTAACTAATCCATCTTATTCCATGAAGAATATAATATTCCATGAGGCTAGCTTATAAGGACAGAAATCCCTGGTCAAAGGATACCAATATCACTCAAATGACAGCCTCACAGTATTTAAAAATATATTATTATTTTTGTGCCACAGTGTCTGTGGGCTTAAATATTGGTAATCTTGCCTTGAGAGATTGAGATGATTTAACGCACTGTCAGTCCAGTTTCCAGAGGGGAAAAGTTTGAAGGCTTCACCCCAAGTTGTAGTCTATTTCTGAAGTAATTCTTACATTTGGAATTAGTTGGGAAAGTGGCTTTTCCTTAGTCAGACCTTATATTGTGACTCATATCATTTCCTCAGACTTCTACAGTCTACAACTTAACTTTTAAAGTTTGGGAATGCAAAGAAATAGAAACCAGTTTTTCCTATTGCTATTCAAATTTATGGCTCACTTTTCATCTCTAATACACATTTCATAAGTGTAAAAGAAAATCTTTGAAATTGTCAGTGGCTATTTAAAGTAAATAGCTCCCTAAATAAATGCCTTGTCAGTTTGTATTAGAATTGCTTGCTTGATTAAAAAAAGGAGACAGTAATTAAGTGTTTGTCTGTTAATCTAATTGTTATTTAGAAATCATTAAAGAAAATGGTTTGTGGGTTTAGGAAGCAGTCTATATTTAAATGGATCTTGTTGCCAAAAACAGGACTAGATTTGCACAATATTCAGAAGACCATGGAAAGTAAAATATGAAAAGTGGCATTGAGTGAAGAGGATACCTTGCATGTTTATATTTTACTTGCTGCCTTTAAACGTAATTCTAAACAAAGTGTAAACATTATTGGTGTTATTTTTTTATAATTCTAGTCATTATTATAAAAAGAGGAGGAATGCAATGAGAAAAAGTAGTCTTCCTTTATTTATTCTCAGAGATTTTTGCTTTATACTTCAATTACAATTACATTGTACTCATACGTTTGCCCAGAGAAGAATTTGGAGATATTACAATAAATGTCAAATTTTAATTTCAAAAGAAAAAATCCTCAAAGGTTGTTGAATATGCAAACTGTTAAATTAAGAAATTTTGGATGCAAATAGTGTCAAAATGCTTATTTTGATCTTTTAAAAAATCATCAGAAGGTGCTGGAAAAATAATCATAATTCATGGCATTAAAACCTAAGGGGCTTGAGATTAAGGTAAAAATACAGGCAAAATTCCATACCTCAAGTGCAGCTTACTTAGAAAAGCCATTCCAGTTTAATCAATAGTAGACCCGCCCCTATTATCTCTCATAATTTGTTTCATTTTTCCTCATATAATATATTCAAATTTTCATTATGTTTTTTTAATACTTGATTTTTTTACCCAACATTCATCTTCCCATCCAGGCTATATGAAACTTTTAAATGCATCATTTTCCCCCCACAGCTCTGTATTTTGCACTGTTTCACGTGTGGATGTGATGTTTAAATTAATGAAGTATTGTAATGAAAATAAGTTGAGAAGAAAGTACCCAGATTAATTTAACAAATTTTTGGAATGGTGCACTTAATTGGCTATCAATGATAGCATGTTATTTCATTAAAGAAAAGAAAGAGACAGAGAGAGCAGAGAGATGATACAATTAAAAAGGATCATATCACTCCATTCATCAATAAAACGGATATAATAACATTTATGACAAAGGGTTTTTATAAAGGCTAAATTCAATCATGAGTAAATATGTAGAGTATGAGCTTAATACTTACTATGCAAACAATAATTGTTACCTGGAAAACAGTGGAATATTTATTGATCATATACTATCACATGATCATGATAGAATGAGGTCTTTGGATTTTATATTAATTCAAAAAGCCTGACAATATTGCTTTTTATTAGTCAAGAGATGGCATTCTGGTTGATAAATCATTTCACATGGCATGACATATTTTCTTGTTGAGTTTCAGAAAGGAGTGTAATGTTAAATTTCTTGCATCATTAAGCATTAGAGATCATAGAAAGTGATGGTTCTTTCTCAAGCACTCTCTCTCTCTCACGCACACACATAAGCACAAACAGAAACACTCATAGAAACAGACAATTTTACTGAGTAAATTTGTTTAAAATTCCAAATTTACTTTTATAACAATAGAGCAGGAATAACTTGGTGGCAGATTGCATAAGGAGATGCATCATATTTCAGCACAGGTTCCTCTGAACTAATCAAGGCTCAGGAAGAACTTGTGCAACCAATATTGACATTTTAGACAGTATTACCAACATTGGGACATCCTACTTCCTGAGCCAAAATCAGCATCAGGGTGGCACATATTCTTCCAGGAAAAAATCCATATCAGGCATCCTTAATGTCTTTATCTGCTTCCATAAAATTGCTCCAACATTGCTTTTGTTGGAAATAAGTGCTGGAATGAAGTTGGAAATAGTGATTAACATCATTCATGATGTCCCACTTTTACCTCCAATATACCTTTATAACATTCAATAAACATGAGAGACAATGTCAAATTATCTTGCTTCTATATGGAATCTTTTCTTTTAGCAATTGGACTTTATTTGGTATGTTGTTTTAGGTTTAAAAATATTTGATTGACTATATTCTTGGTTGAAGGAATTGTATTAGATTTGTATACCACCATGCCCAATGTCCAGGGAGCTTACATGCTTGGAGGGATAAAGACAAGAAACAAATGGTGATAAAATATTATGGCAAGTGTTGAAAATTAAGGTAGTTTACAGGAGGTTATAAGAGTCCCTTTAGAAAAAACACCCACATTCTATTGAGAGGTAGGCAAAAGCTCCCCAGAAGTGATAATGTTGATACTGAAACTGGAAAAATAAATTGAAAATATCGTGATCAAATAAAGCTTATGGACAGAATTCTAGTGATGAGAGATCAACATTGGAAAACTACATGCACACAAGAGAACAATAAATAGTCAGAGAACTAAAAATGGATTTGTAGAAATGGATAGAAAGAGCTGATATTTGCAAAGCCTTATTTTTCTCCTGTTCTTCGAGTTATTTACTCACTTTTAGACATATTGCATTGAAGATATCCGTGAAATTATTAGATATAAATATATAGGCAGTTTGGTGTATGGGATCTGAAGCTAATAAATGCCACCTGGGAAGAATTAGGAATCAAGTGGCTCATTCATTTGTTCAGCAAGTTCTTACAGAGTACTTACTACGGACTCCAAATATTGTCTTTGCAATATGAGCACAGTGCTGAACCTCATAGTCAAGTCTTGCCAGTCACAGAGAAGAGGATATGGAAAATAAACAATTGAGTAAGTAAACAAGGTGATTAGAGGTAGTGATTAGTGTGTGGAGAATGCAAAACAAGGTCATGCTGTTGAGGAAGACTCAGAGATATTGGAGGAGAGATCTGAATGACATGAAAGGACAGCATGGTAAGAATGTGGATACTAAAGTAAGAAAACTATATTCCTATCTCACCTTTACCTCATCGTAACCACGTGGACTTGCCAAGTCAAATTAACACTTATTAGCCTCAGTTTTCTCAATTGAAAATTTGGGAAGATAACAATAATTATCAATTAGCAGGAAGAGTTAGTCTATGTAAAACATTTAGCACAATTACAATCATGAGGAAAAAGTTCAATAAATATTATCAATAGTGTAACTTATGGATGATAGTTAGCATTAATATTGTAATATTTTTGCAGCAATGACAAGAAGATATTTTATAAACTCTAAGAGACAATTATAGGAGTGTATAAGGGGGTATGGGATGTTTTCTTTCAGAGTAATGAAAACCCTCTAAAATTGACTAAGATGATGACAACACAACTCTATGATGAAAATGAGAGCCACTGAGTGTACATTTTCAATGGATTGTACAAGGCATGGGGCTATATAACCCAGAGAATCCTGTGGTGGAAGATGGACTGTGGTTAAAAGAATAAACATGAGAATGTTCTCTCCATGAACTATAACAAATATATAATATAAGTACAAGGTGTTAATAATAAGCTGGGATGGTGGAAAAATATACCATACTATATGTCTGTAATTAGTAGTAATATTTTGATGATAATATTTCATAGTTTTTAACAAAAGTTTCACAACAATGCAAGGTGTTGGTGGTGGGATCATGTATGGTAGCCCTGTATGATGATATGCATATTTGTTTTTTAAGTTTCCAACTTTTATTATACACTTATTGTTTGTATATGTCATGTATAAATTATATCCTTCAATAATATTTTATTTTAAAAATATTAACAATAGAAACATAATAATAATTGTTATTATTATTTCAATTCTTATTTCACCCAACTCATCAGGGCAGGAAAAATTTTTCAGCCACTAATTGAAAGAGGGCATTTGCTTACAGTGTTCTAAATTTCTCCTTTGGAAATATGCAATGGCGTCAAAAGCTGGCTTAGAGCTTAGACTTTGGAAACATAAGCTATCAATCTCACAATTAAAGTGCAAAGAGAGCATAAAGTATTTGGGACTGAAAATAATATTGTGTATAAGCTGGAATCCCTCATTAGAAATAAATCTACCCATTATTGTATTTTGTTTTTAAGTAAGCCTGAGTAAACCTCTCAATGTGTTTTCTAATGACTTCAGTGGCAATTAGGCTTGTTATTCATTACTTTTAAAGACCTTTGTGGTCCGGGATAATAAGAATTGTTTCCTTATTCAGCAGGTTGATAATTACTTTGTTTCTTTTAACATATTTCATTTTAAAAATTATTTACTGCTTTCTGTTGGTAAACATAAGCTTGGATCTTATCCAAGAGAGGAGCATAAGTATTTTTGAGTTGCTATGTTTCCAATACAAGGAAAGAAACTAGAAGATGATTTGTTCAAAATAAAATATATGTAAGCCTTCCATCTTCCTATAATTGAAAGTATATGTGTATGTTAGTATGTGTGTGTGTGTCTCTGTGAGAGTAATCTCTGGTCAAAATATTTGTTTTCCATTTTTGGTAGTGAAGTATACAAAGTATTTCAGTTTCTCTGTTCTTAAAGCAAATGCCATGTAATGGGTTGGCTTAAACAAGGGAATTTATTGGCTCATAGATTTGAGGCTAGGAGAAGTCCAAATCCATGCATCATCAAGGCAAAACTTCCCTCCCAATAACTGGTGTTCTGGAGCTGGCTGCCAGTGATCTTTGGTCCTTGGCACCTCTGTCACATAACAATGCACATGGTGGCTTCTCCTGACCTCTCCCTTTTCTTTGGGTCCCATTGACCTTCAGTTTCTTGCTTCCCTTGGCTTTTTCTCTAACTGTCTGAATTTCATTCTGCTTATAAAGGATTCCATTAATAAGATTAAGACCTATCATGATTGCGTTGGACCACACCTTAACTGAAGTAACCTCATCAAATTTCCTATTTATAATGGGTTCACAACTACAGGAATGGTTTGTTTAGAACACCTTTTTCTGGGGTACATTCTACCACACTACCACACAAAGCAAAGATGTGATGTCATTTGATTGGATTTCCCCAAAATAAAATCACAACCATTTTAGTTGCAAAGTAAGAGAAATTCAATTATAATCATCTCTACACATACATAATCCTATAGAAATCAAAGTCACATTGGAGTTCTTACAACTCAACTTTTTTGTTGCGAATAAGCCACTCTTTATTTGCAGAAAGGTTGTAACAATTTACATTGCCATCAACAGGGCATCTTTCCCATTGTGCCACTTCACTATTGGTCCTGCTGGAGCTGTTCTGGGAAATCCCGCTTTTCCGTCTGAGGGTTTCCTTCCTTTCTTACAAGCTTACAGTGTATTTTTTTAAATTTTAAAAATATATCACATCTGTTTAATATATAAAAATATGTATTTAGCTTTTTAAAGCCAGTATGTTTTAGGCACTCTATTCTACCAATCTGTCAAAGATGAACATATTGGATTTTTCATATATATATTTCCCCAATTTCAAGAAACCTTCCCTCAACCTTATATCACCTTCAACTATTACCTGGTTCTTTTCTTCTTTATCAAAAGCAAACTCATAAAAATTTCTCCATGTCTTCATTTCCAAATTTTTGGCATTCTCAGATCTAATTCATCATCAATTATCCCAAGTAGCTATTATTATCCATGTGTTTTCCCTGATGTTATATCCAATAGACATGTTGCAGTCCTCATATCTTTTTCTCAGCATTATATACTGATACATGAATCATATAATGTTATTAATATCTCCTGTTTGAAACACTCTCTTCTCAGCTTCTGTAAAATGGTGTTTACATAGTTTTTTCCCTGCATCCCTTGTTATAAATTTTCAGTATCACTTGACAGTTTATCTTAACCAAACTAACTACTAGCTTTCTTAAGGCATAGATCATAGCTGTTTTATTCTGCCTCCCTCACTGTTTCCCAGTAATCCCATCTAAGCACACAACTTCAATTTCTCAGCCATAAATAAGTGTGGCAGTTTGGTATTGCTTATGAATTCCAAAAATAGATATTGGATTGTGTTTGGAAACTGGTGTTTGTAGATTGTATTAAATTCAGAGGTTTTGCTTTTACTTGATTAAATTATATTAGGGTTTTGATTCGGCCACATCAGTAGGGTGTTGAGTTTAAGGTGGGTGGGGTCTCACTGAGAAAAACAAGGCAGAGAAAAGAATTTGAGTTTTGATGTTGGATCCCCAGGAAATAAATACACAGGAGAAGAACACAGAGGAATAGATACAGTTCTGTACACACAGCAAAGGTCCTGAGAAGAAAGATGAGCCTAATGGCCTACAGATGCAGCTGAGACTGGAGAGAAACAAGCTCTAAGGACAGAGACGAGACTTATGCCAGCCCACTGCTGAGATGGGAAGAAGCTGGGACCACAGAGCCTTAAGAGGAAGAAAGGAAGGCTGAACCCTGACAGACATCGCACACCATCTTGCTCCAACATGTAGCCAATGACTTTGGGTGAGAAAGTACCTCTTATGGTAGCTTGAATTGGACTCTTTTGGGCCTTGTGAGTGTGAGTTTCTCGCCCAAATAAATACCCTTTATAAAATCCAACAGAGTTCTGGTACTTTTTGCATCAGCACCCCTTTGATTAACTAATACAACAGGTGACATGAAAATATATATATTCAGATTTATATCCAACTGCCTACTTATCTCCTCACAGATGATTCAAAATGGTCATCAAAAAGTTTTTAGCATGTTCAAAATAAACCCACAATCTTCAGTTAAAAACAAAGACAAATCTGTCTTATTCCACTGCCCCCTATGTCAGGGTACAGCGATATATCCATCCAGTCACATGAACCAGACCTTAGAAGTTTTTCTTGTCATTTCTCCTCTCAAGCCTGAACACAACCCACCAATCATCAAGTCTAATCAAATTTACACTGTGATGTCATACCAATCATTCTACCTCTCTTTCTCTATCTTTCTCTAGTCTTGCCTCATTAACTTCTAAACTTCTATCTACATCTATCATTTTAGCTTTTCCTTTTGTTTCCCATGTAAAATCAGAGTAATCTATTAAAAATCCTAAAGCAAAACATTTTCCTCCATCATTACCTTATTTAACTCATTGCAATGACTTCCTATTTCCTCCACACAATATATAAACTCACAAGGAAGTCCAAAGTCTGCATGGCTGGACTTTACCTATCTATTTCATATCTTATCTTGGGCATTCTTTGCTTTCCATGCTTGGATCAAAGATATTGTTGATTGAATTAACACCCCCCCCCCAAAAAAAAAGATATATTTAAATTCTTTGTCCAGTCATGTGACTGTGATCTTATTTGAAAGTAGGGTCTTTGAAGATATTATTAGTTAAGATAAGGCTAGACTGAAATGACTGGTGTCCTTATAATAAGAGGAAATTTGTACAAATATTTCCAGGTAAAAAGAAGATGACTATGTGAAGGAAGCAGAGATTGAGTTGTGCCAAAGACTGCCAATGGATTGCCAGCAAGCCACCTCCCGAGCCCAGCAGAATTCAGACAGAGCATAGTCCTGCCATCACTTTGGTTTTGGGCTTTTAGCCTCCAGAACTGTGAGACAATACAATTCCATTTTAAGCTACCAAGTGCACTAGCAAACTAACATAGAGGGACTGTCTTTCATATCCCCATCACCTCTACCTAACCCCAGGACATTTAACATACTTTCACCTGAAAATGAGCACCCTTTCCCTCATACTTCTAGTTAATGCTCAATTGTCATTATCTCAGGGACACCTTCCCTGCTTTCTCTAAGTAGGTGAAATCACCCTACTATATGCACTAAGAGAATGTGTGTTATATCTACCACCCATAGGACTTTCCTACTTTTAAATTCATGTTCATTAATATAATTTCCTACTTTTAAATTCATGTTCATTAATATAATTGATAACTTCACCATTAAACTATGAGTGCCATGAAGTAAGAGAACTACCAGAGTATTTACCACATAATACCTACTGAATGAATTCATATCATTGTAGCCACTAATCTTTCCTGTTGTGTATTTGATCAATAAAAATGGCTGGTCTCATAGATAATTTTTCAGCAAAAGCTTCACATTTCTAGTGAAATTTTAATGTGAAAGATACTAAAAGTTGATGTTTTTAAGATCAATTTGTCACATAGTAGGCATTTAGAATATTATTTCTTTTTCTGTCTTTCCCTTTTCCTCTGGAGTTTTGGCTTCTGTTTGACTTGTGTCTGGAGCAGATTGAATAGACAGTACAGTTAAAAATAAAAATTCTTCAAACCCCACAGATGTAACTTATCTTAAGTTAAAAACTCAGTTCTTGTTTGACCTAGTTTGGGAAAACTGATGGGCAGCAGTTTCTATTATCAAAAAATGCACTGTTAAAAGTGTAAGGCTGAGTCTATGAACCACTTGCAATAGAGAACTGTGCTAGTTTGCCTTAGTTTACTCATTCATCAATTCACTACTATAAAGGTTGCTATCACTGGTAACATTGCTTAGTTTCTTTTTTTATTAGAAGCAACATACAAGTGTGTACTCTGGAGCCATACTCCTTGGCTCACTTACTTAGCAATTATGAGGTCTGTGGCAAGTTACCTGGCCTCTCTGTGCCTTCACTATATTATCATTAAAATGAGAATGATGAATGGCTACACATATTATTGTTTTGACTTTTAAATATAATGTGCTTAGAATACTGACTAGCATACAATATGTACTATATAGTGTGAGTTATTATTATCCATCTCCAGCTGGGCTACCTCTTTTTTCTTCCTATTTTAACAGAACTTAATTAGAAATACCTTGTGAAATAGTTTTATCATAATACTTTAAACTTCTTGAATGATTATTTTTCCTAAGGTAATTAATTTGATTTGAAAATTTAGTTCATTTGAGAAGCATTTGGTTTCATTTTTAAAAATAACATGTTGCCCAGGTTCTACACATTTCATTAAATTGATTTGAAATTAATTTCAGATATATTTTCCAATTTGGCCTTTCCTTTCATGTTTACAACGTTAACCTCCATGAAGGAAAAATTTCATTTTCAGCTCGTTAACTTCAGTTGAATTTAATCTAGCAGGTAATTAAATTAGGACCCCCGTCCAGGATGACTGTTTTAGTTTCTCTTTATAATTACTATTAAAATTAAAATGTAAGAGACATTAAAAGAAATCAATCAAAAGCACATTGTGTTCTGAAAAGAATTAAGTTTTATAATCATGAAATCATCAATAATTGTTGTAGTGCTAACATTTTATTTCTCCATGTCTTAACCTTTCTGCCTTTTAATAAGATTGGCTATTTTGTTGATAACTTCCAAAATTGAATTTTCATCCAAAAATATATGGATATCCATATTTCATGAATAATTTGACAAGAAATTTTAGATAATATTTTAGGTCAACCTGGTCGGATGCATATGAATTGAGTCAAATGACTTGTGTGTGGTTTTAGCCTTTCTATAAGTACTTCCAATCTCCCTCCAAGGCAAATATTGCATCTGGTAGGGGCATAAGGCTCTTTTATTCAGTCCCTGGGTTTACTATGTAGTGTCATTTATATTGTAAGCAGCATTTCAAGTTTTATATTTTATTCTATTTATTCTGTATGAAAGCTTATTTCAGGAGATATAGAATGCAAACATTTTTCTTATGTGAATTCTATGTTACATTTCAGAAGTCTACATTAGGTATTACACTCAAAATTTAAACAATACTTAAAGTAATCATTTTCATATTTTATGGTATTATTTAAATTATACACAATTTACAAAGATTTGAACACCTCCATCTGGGAAAATCTATTCTTTTCTTTGTGCTCAAAGTTTCACAGAAAGACATAGAAAATGATAAAGAAGGAGTTGACTGACACAGTTCAACTGTGTTTCAGGTATCACAACCAATTCTCATTTCAGTTTATTATTTTATTTAAAGTCTAAAATATGAATATTAAAATTATCTGAGAGGCATCAATTTTTGTTAGTATGATTTGGTTAATTTTACTCTATTCCCTACTATTTTTAAAATATTGATATAAGGAAACTTAAATTTAAAACTAATGAGCGATACAAAACAGTTCACTTTAATCCAAAGTAATTTTCAAGACTGAAAACATTGGTGGATTCCATTTAAACGTGTGTTTCCAATGTCCCATGATTATTAATATTGAACTTGGTACAGATTTAAACATAAAATATAAATATTACGTTATATAAGCTGCTTAAAAGTTATGCTCCAATTTCCCTTTCCCAAAACCAATTATACTAATAACTACTTTATGTTCAAAATTATTAAAGTATCAAATTTGCAATTAATATTAAATGCTTTTAAAAAGGAATATTTCTACATCAAAGCATTTACTGACTCTACATACATGGCCACAAAATCTAACTGAGAAGAGCTCAGATCTCAACTTTCTGAAAGATTTAATAAGCTTATTTCCTAAGTTCAATTTTACTTATAAAAAAAAGTATTTATTTGACTTAAAATGTATGCTGGATTTAGAGACAGTGTTTTTGCCCTCAGATACTGCATTTAAAGAACATCAAACTCTGATAAATTATAATTGCTCCAACTACTCAACAGTTAATTTATTCAATAATTATTTTTGCAATAATCTTGAACCACAACTCATATGTAACTTAAGGGGAACATTTTAATAAACAAATTATCCATTTAGGCAGAGCTATAGCTTACTTTCTATGACATTTATATTTAAGAGTACTAAGTCATAAAATTGGGTACAAATAGGTGATAAAACTAGCCTATAACCATAATCCTTAGAGCACTATTCTTATTTATTTTTAGGTACAAATAATTATAGGCTATAAAAACCAGTGTAGGGTTCCAGCAAGAAGGCATCAGAATAATTAGGCAGGTCTCAGTCCTCTTCCAAAAACAGCAGTAGAAGAGCAGAAATTGTAAGAAGGAACTGCTTTTGGGACCTGAATAACAGGACAGTGAGGTGTATGTAGTCCATGAAGGAATGGGGACAGAGAAACAAACAAGCCATAAAGAAAACTGTGAGTTACTGTTCCTTGGAGCAGGGAGCAGCACCCAAGTCAAACAACTTTGGTAAAAATAGTGGATGACAATGACCAAATGAGAGTGGAAGAGACATATTCCTCTCTGGGAAGTGAGAGGGTATGGCAGAGGGCTGAGTATGATTTCTCTTCAGTGAGTTTAAGCAGCAGGGCCTTGCTTTGAATGGTGGCTATAACTGACTAAGAAACTCATGTCAGCAGAGGTTGAAAGAATCACTTCCTATGGAAAGGATCTCCAAAAAGAGTCAACTGCTGTCAGGCTGGAAAAGTGAAGGAAGAAAGACTTGGAGTCTCTTTTGTCCCTATCCTTAGTTCTCCTTGGATCTGTTCTCTGTCCCATTAGAGGGTCCCAGACACTGTTCTGATAACTTAAACAGGGGAATTTTAACATTTTAGAAGTTGAACCAAAAATCAAAGATAAGCTATTGAAAAAAGCCACTAGTCAAGAGAGAGAAATTGACCACCAGAATAAACTCACCTAACATAATCATATCCCTATACATTAGCAAAAAATTATATCATACTAAGAAAAAAAAAGCTTTGGTCCAGCCAAGGAGCAAATTCAAATTCCTTATAAGACACAGGATTTAAAACAGCTAGTCTATGATCACGCAATTCTCCTAAATAAAACAAAGGGGTTGAAGGAAAATATGACTTAAGTATTAGAGGATATTAAAAAGACACTGGGTGAGCATAAAGAAGAATGAAAGCTTGCAATGAAAAGTAACAGATCTTATGGGAACAAAAGATATTTGGATGAGATTAAAATTAAATTAAAGGCATATAACAGCAGATTTGAATTGGCTGAGATTGAATAAGCAAATTGGAAGACAGAGTGTCTGAAGTTGAAAAAAAAAACAGAAAGAGAAAAGAATGGAAAACAAAGAAGCGGGTCTCAAGGAATTGAATGACAGTGCAAAACACAAAACCATTCACATTATGGGAGTCCCAGAAGGAGAAGAGAAAGGAAAAGGGGCAGAAGGAATATTTGAGGAAATAATTACCAAAAATTTCCCAACCCTTAAGAAAGATATAAATATCAATATCCAACAAAGACAGTGAACCCCAGACAGAAAAATTCCAAATAGACCTACTCTGAGACACTTCTTATTCAGAATGCCAAATGTAGAGATAAAAAGAAAATTCTGAAAGCAGCAAGAGAAAAGCAATTCAATACATACAAGGGATGCTCAATAAGAGGAGCAACTGCCAATTTCTCATCAGAAACCATGGAGGTGAAGGCAGTGGTATGATATGTTAAAGGAACTGAAAGAGAAAAATGGCCAGGCATGAATTCTTTATCAAGCAAAACTGTCCTCCAAAAAGTGAGGGTGATACATGTGAAATGACTCTCAGGAGTGGGACTCCTCGCTCGGCACTGGGGAATTATTATCAAGCTCTAACTAGTGATGCACTTGGAAAAAGTTCTTGACCCAAAAGGGCAAATATTAAATAAAAAAGTTTTTGTGGTTGAAATTTCAAAGTTAATCTGGAGATCATTCCAGGATTTATGCTTATGCACTATCAGAAGGATCATACTGAATGTCACAGTAAACAGTGCCTCAAGAAGGGGTGTTCCAGAGGGCTCTAGATGCACCTGGACACTATAGAGAGGGCACACAACCCCAGGAAATTGGCACTCCATGGGTAGGCTTTACCTTGGAATATATGATAACCTATCACCCCAATGTAACAGAGTTAGATGTATTTATCATTTCCTTACACATGGCTCTTCTGCCCTTTTATTTGAACTAATAATTAGCACTATACTTATTAATTATATGTCCCAGAGGCTTAAATCATCTCTCTGTTCATATGCCAGTTGAGCCCTGAATCTCAGCAGTTCATCAGACTCACTCAGGAAAGCTAACGAAAGGATGATGATGGACAATGCCAATCCCCAAAATCAGAAAATATCTACAATTGTAAACAAGGCAGTTTTATCCTTCTGCCCCATGGGATCTAAGCCCCCTCTCAATCAGAAACAGGGTGGGCATCACCATCCCCAAATCCTCAAGATTGAGAAATGAACAAACATAAGTGGGGAATGCAACTATGGACCAAAGTAGGTTTACTATTATTTTAGCAATGGAAAAACTTGTTTTATTGATAAAAAAGCAGTGGCCACCAGAGGTTCTGAGGAGAGGGAGAGGCAAGAATAGGTGTAACATGGGGTCTTTTGGAGACATTGGAATTGTACTGCATGACATTGTGATGACATATATGGCCAATATAAATTTGTCAAAACCTATAAAATTGTGTAGGGCAAAGTGTAAACCATAATGTAAACGATGGTTAGTTTAACCATGGTACCATGGCTAGTAGAAGTGCTTTGATATGTGTCCATCATTTGTACTAATTGTACCACACTAATTAAAGGTGTTGTTAATGGGGAAAAGTGTGGGAAGGGTAGGGAGTGGTGTATTGGGGAATCCCCTATATTTTTGATGAAACATTTATGTAACCTAAAGCTTCTTTTAAAATAAAAAAAATTAAAAAGAAGTTTTTTACATCATACAAAATCCCCAAATAAACCACAACAAAGCTATTAGAACTAATAAACAAGTTCAGTGAAGTAGCTGGATAAAAGATTAACACACCAAAATTAGTAGAGTTGTTACACTACTGAAGATCAATCTGAGCAGGAAGTCAGGAAAAAATTCTATTTACAATAGTGACCTAAACATCAAATATTTAGGAATAAACTTCACCAAGGACAGAAACGACCTGTATTCAGAAAACTGGAAAACATTGTTAAAAGAAATCAGAAATGATCTCAGCAAATGGAAGTATATTCCCTGATCATGGAGTGCTAAATATCGTGATGTCAGTTCTACAGGAATTGATTTAAGGATTCAATTCAATACCAAAAGAAATTCCAACAGTATTTTTGGCAGAAATGGAAAAGCCTATTACCAAATTTATTTGGAAGGGTAAGGGGCCCAAAATAGTAAAAAATATCTTTTAAAAAAGAAGAACAAAGATAGAAGACTCTCACTTCCTGATTTTAAAGCATATTACTTAGCTACTGTGATAAAAACAGCATGGTACTAGCATAAAGATAAACATATTGACCAATGGAGTAGAATTGAGAGTTCAAAAATAGACCATCACATCTATGGTTAAATGATTTTTGACAAGGCTGTCAAGCCCACCCAGCTGGATCCAAACAGTCAATTCAGCAAACAGTGTTCAGAGAACTGGATAGCCATACTGAAACAAAGAAGGACCCCTAACTCACACCTTATACAAAAATTAACTCAAAATGGGTCAAAAATCTAAATATAAAAGCTAGAACCATAACTCCTAGAAGAAATGTAGGGAAACATCTTCAAAATTGTCTGGTAGGTGGTGGTTTCTTAAACCTTATACACAAAGCACCAAAAACAAAAGAAAAAAAAATATATATATAAATGTGACTACCTCAAAATTAAACACTTTTGTGCTTCAAATCACTTTGTCAAGGTAAAAAGGCAAGCAACTTAATGTAAGAAATTATTGGAAACCACATATCTGATAAGTGTTTGATGTCCATGTTACATACAGAAATCATACAATTCAATGTTAAAAAGACAAAACAAAAACAATTAAAAATGGGCAAATGACTTGAAGAAACATTTTTCAAAATGGAAATATAAATGGCCAAAAAGCACGGGAAAAGATTCTCAACATCACTAGCTATTAGTGAAGTGCAGATCAAAACTACAATGAGATATCATTTCACATCTTACCGATTGGCCATTCTAAAAAAAATTTTTAAATTTAAAAAAACTGTAAGTGCTGAGGAAGATGTGAAGAAATAGGAACACTCCTTCACTGTTGGTGGGAATGTAGACTGGTGCAGCCTTGGCGGTTCCTCAGGAAGCTAAATGTCTGCCATATAATCTGGCAATCCCACTACAAGGAATATATTCAAAGGAACTGCAAGAAGGGACATGAAAAGACATTTGCGCCCAATATTCATAGTGACATTATTCACAATTACTAAAAGATGGAAACAACTCACATGTCCACAGACTGATGAATGGATAAACAATATGTGGTATGTACATGCAATGGAATACTATTCAGCTGTAAGAAGAAATGAAGTCAGGATGCATATGACAACCTGGAACAGTGTAGAGGATATTATGTTGAGTGAAATAAACCAGACATCAGAAGGACAAATATTGTATGGTTTCACTAATAGGAACTAAACATGATGAGGAAACTCATGGAGGTAAACTCTAGAGTATAGATTACTAGAGATAGAATGTGTGTTGAGAAGGGGGAACTGATGCTTAACGTTTGAAGAATTTTTAGTAAAGTTGGTTGTCAATGAGTAGAGATGGATTAAGATGATGGTAACACATTATAGTGAGTATAATTAACACAACTGATTTATAAATAAGATTGTGGCTGAAAGAGGTTATCTAGGGATGTAAATGTCATTGGAAAGGAGGCTCGAGGAAAATCCAGGGACTGTATAACAGTGATTTCGGTGGTGGATAATGATTGTTCTTATTAGTACAAATACAATAATGTTCTTCTATTACAAGGTGTTAAGAATATGGTGATACATTGGGAAAATACAACTAATATAACTTATGGACCATAATTAACAGTGATAGTGTAATATTTTTGCAACAATGGCAAAGAAAATACTGTATCAATTCTAAGGGTCAACAATAGGGGGCATACAGGGTATGGGATTTTTCCTTTTGGAGTAATAAAAACATTCTAAAATTTACTGAGGATATGACAGCACAACTCTGTGATGTAATTGAGAACCACTGAGTAAACATTTCAGATGGATTGTACAAGGCATGGGACTGTATAACACAGTGAACCCTGTAGTGGATGATAGGTGGTGGTCAACAGTACTAAGATGAGAATGTTCCTTCATGAACTATAAAAAATATACAATACTAATATGTGTTGTTAATAATAAGTTAGTTGGTGGGAAAATACACCAAATGTAAGATATGGACTATAGTTAGCAGTAGTATTTTGAGATGTCCTTTCATCACTTGTAACAAATGCTCCACAACAATGAAATATGTTGGTGATGGGGTGATGTGTGAGAATCCTGTATGGTACGCATGATTGTTTTGTAAACCTACAACTTCTCTAAATAAAAAGTACAATGTAAAATATTTTGCATATATATTTTTAAATTTACATAAATATAAAACTTATTTCTTAAAGTAAAAATAGGAGACATTGTTTTTCTCAATACATCAAAAACAGTGCTCCATCTGAAATGAAGAACAGATGGAATCTATTACTTTTTTACTCACCTGCAAGCAAAGCTCTAAACCTTGCATTTTCATTTGTGTGAAAAGAGTTAAACTTAATGCAACCTGATGGGAGACTGGAAAGGGCATGGTGTCTTTCATGGAAAACCTTAAGATGGTGCACCTCAACTTATGTAGAGAAATTGGTTCAAACTATGATGGATAAATCTTCTGTTACTAAAGATTTTTAAATCCATGTGTGCATACTCTATAACATCTGCTTTTATACTTAAAACTTATGGCAAATTATCATAAGAAAATCACCTCCAATGATTCCACCCTGCAAATTATTTCTAGAATTTGAGTTTTTAACAAAATAAAAGAGATAATTTACTGAAAATACAATACAGCAACTTAAAGTGCCTGAATCCTAAATGATTGCTGGTATATCTGTTCTAATGGCATATCAATCTCTATCACCTATTTTGTATCCAGCAGGAGAAATCCTATGCTATATCTTATGGAGAGGTCAGTTGGATGTTGCTGCTCATCCATTATTATATAAAGTATAATAGATGAAAATTAAATTTATTTCTTAGTAACAACAATAACAATTATTTCCATATATCAGTTTGATAGTGATAATGCTTGAGCAAAAACTTACTGCTAAAAATATCCACTATCCCACATCACCATTGCACTAGAAACATCCACCATATTTATTGGAGTCTTTCTCACAGTGTAGCTTTGGACCCATCTGTCTCAGAATCTCTTGGAAGCATGCTAAAATGTATTTCCCTAAGCCATATCCTGGACTTATTGAAGAAAATTATGCAGTGAAGATGTGCATGAGTCTATATTTTATAAACATTTCACAGTTGACTTTTTTGTCCAGTCAAGTTTAAAAAGCCATAACTTATATATTTTTTTATTTTTAAAGAAGCTTTAGATTACGTAAATGTTACATCAAAAATATATGAGATTCCCATATACTCCCACCTCTCTCCCTTTCACATTTTGCTCCCTTAACAGCATCATTCATTAGTGTGGTTCGTTTGTTACAATTGATAAACACACACTGAAGCATTGCTACTAACCATGGACTACAGTTTACATTATGGTTTACACTTTGTACCACACAATTTTAGGGGTTTTGACAAATTTATATTGGCCATATCTGCCATTGCAATGTCATGCAGGACAATTCCAATGTCTCCAAAAAGCCCCATGTTACACCTATTCATCCCTCTCCCTCCCCTCAGGAACTCTGGTGGCCACTGCCTTTATATCAATGATACAATTTCTTCCATTGCTAAAATAATAATAAGCCTACTTTGGTGCATAGTTGCATTCCCCTCTTATATTTGTTCATTTCTCAGTCTTGAGGATTTGGGGATGGTGATGTCCATCCTGTTTCTGATTGAGAGGGGGCTTAGATCCCATGGGGAAGAAGGATGAAACAGTCTTGCTTGCAGTTGTAGACACTCTCTGTTTTTTGGGATAGGCATTTTTCCATTTGTTTCCTTTTGTTAGTTGTCCTGGGCAAGTCCAATAAACTGAAGACTAGGTGTTGCAACTCTGCTGAGATTCAGGACTTAGCTGGTATATGAACAAACCGAAGGTTAAGTCTCTGGCATATATAATTAACAAACATAGTGCTAATTATAGGTTCAAATAAATAGGGCAGAAGAGCCACGTGTAGGGAAATTATGAGTCTAACTCTGTTATGCTGGGGAACATATGTTCCAAATTAAGGCCCATTGACAGAGTGCTAAATCCCTGAGATTGTCTGCCCTTCCTATAGTGTCCAGATGTCTCTAGAGACCATGGGAGCCTCACTCTTTGAGGCACTGCTAACTGTGGCAGTCATTGAATTCCTGCTAGGAGATGCACAAGCATAACTTCAGGAATAACCTCCCACCTCATTTTGAAATATCTTAGCCATAGAAACTCATTTGTATTTAATATTTCCTCCTTTTGGTTACGGTCTTTTTCCAAATACATCACTAGTTGGTGTTTGGTAATAATCCCTGGTGCCAGGGAGTTTCATTCCTGGGAGTCAAGCCTCACACCAAGGGGAAGGTAGTGCATTTTTTTCTGAGTTTAGCTTAGAGAGAGGGCACATTTGAGCAATGATAAGCCCTAACATTTTAGTTTGGATTAAAGCATTCAATTTTCATCTGAAAACTCAATAATCTTTGGAAGAAATCAACATTAGGTCATAATGAGTTCTCAAGCCTGTGTAAATTAATTTATCTAATTTTCTAACTAGTCTCCTGAAGGGATGGATGTCTGAATTAAGAATATTTCATTTGAGAAAGCAGTTACAAAAAGGGGAGAAGATTATAAGTTGACAAACTTTATCCAATTTGTATTGTTTTATTACAAACAAGCTCCAAGGGAATCGGGGATATATTCATTAGAAAACCTTTCTTTACCAAAACCAAAGAATAAACACATTCAAGTATGCACCAAAAAAGAAAAAAAAAAGGAAAAAGAAATGAATAAACATTGCTTTGAAAAAAGATTTTTTTCTTATCAGTAATATGTCTTTTCTATTAATACAATATATGCTTTATTGACTGTTAATTTAGTCTGAACATATATAATAACAAAACTATTAAGGGATAAATATTTTACTTTTAAGATTCCTGCATTAGAGTTCTGCACATT